>JAVSBU010339511.1:0-10709 GCA_033118015.1 Loricariichthys derbyi | reverse complement strand
TTCAAGCAAGTCCAGTTGCTCTCTTCAACCACCCACTGTTACTATGACCTGGACGACTGAGAATCTTCACAAACATAAAAGAATACTCTAGCATTTTTAATCTTCTATAAATTACTAGTGCATGTGATTATCACAAAAAGCAACAAAAACACATTGAATTTACTTGTAATAAAAGTCAAAGGGAAGGCTTTACATCCATCAATGAATATTTATTTAGACAAAAAATAAACTGTATCATTATCTCAGAATATATGAATTACACAGAGCAGGTTAGCTAGTGTTATCACCTCTCCACTCCAGAGGGCTGGAGTTTGTATGTTCTCTCTGTCTGTGGATGAGTTTCCTTATATTCTAAGATTTATATAAGGTTAACTCGTGTCTAAAATGTTCCAGTATGACTGTACATGAGATGGACTGGCAACCTACCCAGGGTTGATTCCTATGTTGTGCTGCTGGTTAGATGCCCACCCATGCCAAACTTAAGTGACTATGGAAAAGTGACAGATTTAGAGCATAATTCCCAAATATTTTGGTTCACCAAATACACGCATTCTAAAGAGTAATCGAAAGGACTTTGAGTAATCAAAATCTCAATCTATTTCTGTAAAGTAGTAGCTAATTGTGTAACGAGCTCAGGAATGTTTGTCTTTATCTTTGTTATGAAATGTAAATTACTCAGTTAACTGCCCAGTGTGACTCAAGCATTTCCATGTTGCAGGGTTATTCCTGGAGCGCCATCTGTTCATTTAGTTAATGGAACATTCTGGACCAACAAAGCAGCCAAATACACCGGAAGGCCCCACAGAGCAGTGTTTGAAGATAGTCTTAGTAAAATCTACAGGAACCTCTATAGAAAAGCATCGACTTCCTGATGTAATGATTCACACATCACGTGTACATAGGTGAAACAGCCTTGACTGCTTTTTATAATCTCTCCTACAAAGCAGTGTGTTTATACTGTATGAGATTCTGTACTGAAACATAAACAGATTACACAGCTGGCAGTTTTACATGATTTATTGCAGCTCAGGTCTTGGTCCTCCATGACCAGCAGCACAGGAGTCAACTTTCTTTAGCCAGGAAAACACAAACAGGAAGGTATTGAATATTTCAGTCTGCTTCACAATGTAATCATTTTGGGGAAATATTAAAAATTTTACACTTTAAAAATGACATTGTACATCTTCCTGGTAATTACAAACACCATATATGGGTAGGACAGAATGCATCTTACATCATCTCTTTTTATGAAATTTATGTTTTTTATTCATCTTTCCAGCTGCCTCTGCTGCTTTCTGCGTCATGATCTCTTGGTATTTCCGCTTGTTGTGTCTGAAATGGTATAATACACTGGTGTTAACCCGAAAACATTGTGAGCATGCAAGGAAGGAGGGGAAAGAAGCTTCAGATACATTCTTGCTTGTTAAATAAAACAATTTCAGGGCTTTCAAATTATGCTGGCACCGGGTGCATTTTCCATCTACTCCACCATTCTGCATGGTCTACTTTTTAATTTAAGTAGCGCAATTCATATATTTCCCCCTAGGTGTCAGTCATAACATAAGGTGCCTGCTACTTTGGCATGTCCCCCTGCTACTCCAAAACAATTTGAAAGCCCTGCAATTTTCAAATTAATTATTAAATAAACATTGACCTTTCAGGGTTTTTTTTGGCTCAGCATATGCAAAACATTTTGACCAAGAATTTTAAGTTACAACAGAAATACCACAGCTAAAAAATGCATTTAAACCAAATGTGTTTAATTTAAATCTTATTTACCGTCTGAACTCTGCATCAGCAAGCAATTCTTCCACAATCGTTTGCTTCCTCTGCTTTTTAGGAATTCTGGAATGGTAGAAGTCTAATGGGCTGTCAACCACTGTTCCAACCTGTAACAAATTGTTTAGGCCACAAAAACAATATTTAGGCCACGATATGTACTGTAGTACACTATAGTGTACTGTTATTGACTAAATAGCCAAGATGCTGTACACACACACACACACACACACACACACACACACACACACGTCATCATATTCTCAGTTGCACGGCACCAGAAGATCTGCAGCTGTCCCACGAGCTTTGTATGGTTAGCGGTCAATAATGTCCAGTTACAGGCTGTGTTTTATCAGCAGAGTGCTTCTAATGGAGCAGCACACCAGCCATATAGTGGTGCTTTTGCTGCTCTCTAACTCATCTCTCTGCATACCAACACACCTCACTATGCTCTGACTCCTCTTCCCAACTCAATCTGAATCAGTAATAACTGATGCAATAACAATATATTATTTTAATACTGTTAGCAGCCCACAACTACATAAAATTCCAATGAAGTTGGGACATTGTGTAAAACACACAAAAACAGAATATGATGATTTGCAAATCCTTTTCAACTCATTCCATTGAATACACTACAAAGACAAGGTATGTAATGTTCAAATTGATAAACTTTGTTCGAATTTGATGTCTGCAACACATTCCAAAAAAGTTGGGACGGTGGCAATTTAGGGCTAGTAATAAGGTTAAAAATTATATAATGTGATTTCAAACATTATGATCTTGATTTGGTACAAAAGCAGCATCCAAGGAAGGCTGAGGCTTTGAATAGCAGGAGATGGAAATGGCAAAGAAAATGTGTGAGAAAAATCATTGTAATGTTTATAAACCATGTTCCTCAAATAAATATTGTAAGAAATTTACATATTCCCCCCTCTACAGTGCATAATAACATTAATTTCTCAAGATTTCTTTGATTGTTTAAAGTGTGTAAAGACCAAAGGCAGAAGCTTAAGCTGAATGCTGTGATATTCAATCTCTCAGAAAGCTCAGCATCAAGAACCACCATTCAACAAAAGCTGATAGAACCACATGTGTAAGGGATTAGTTTAGCAAGCCTTTATCACAAATGCCTCTTAAAACTTTACTGTGTAAAAAGAAGCCTCGTGTTAACCATATCCAGAAGCTCTGTTGACTTCTCTGTGCTCAGAGGTATCTAGGATGGACCATCACACAGTGGAAATGTGGATTGTGGAGATTAATCTATTCCAGATCTTTTTTTGGAAAAAATCGATGTCGTGTGCTCCAGACTAAAGACAAAAAGAACCATACAGACGTTATCATCACCAAGTCCAAATGACAGGGTCTGTTATGGTATGGGGTTTGGTCAGGGCCCTTGCCAAAGGTCATTTACACTTATGTGATGGCAGCATTAATGCAGAAAAGCACATTGAGATTTTAGAGCAACATATGCATTCAAGATGAGATCTTTAACAGGACAACAAGACATTACAAAACAAACCAAATCAGCAAAAAATTATGACTGAAATATGCAAATCCCTTACAAACTTTTTTTTTGAGGAACATTGTTTTTAAACATTTCGATAATTTTCTCACACATTTCCATCTCCTGCTATTCAAAGTCTCAGCCCTTCTTGGATGCTGCGTTTGTACGAAATCATGATCATAATCACCTGTTGACATCATCTGTTTGAAATAACATCATTATATAGTTTTTAACCTTATTACTATCCCTAAATTGCCACCATCCCAAGTTTTTTGGAACATGTCACAGGCATCAAATTCAAAGGGAGTGAATATTAGCCAGAAAACAAAGTTTATCCGTTTTTAACATTAAATATCTTCTCTTTGTAGTGTGTGTAGTGTGAATATGGGCTGAAAAGGATTTGCAAATCCTCATATTCTGTTTTTATTTATGTTTTACACAACATCCCAACTTCATTGGAATTGTGTATACTATTGGACATTATATATTGCATACTTGTATAGTTACAATTCCCTTTGGTATGCAGTTATTAGACTGGACAACACACAAAGATAGTTAATTTGATTACAGTAAAAGCTTCAAAGGTGTCTTCACCTGGAAGTATTTGGGGAGTCCTTCTCTGTCATTCTTCTTGTAAAAGCGCTTAGGATCCATGGCTGAACGCATTTGTAGAGCCTTGAGATCATTCTTTAGTTTTTCTGTTAATTCAGGTGCTCGCATGTTGAACCAGCCATCTCCTGTAGTCTTGGCTCTCTCCTCCTAAGAGAATAGCCAATTACATTGATTTATGAATTACACAGCGATATCAAAATAGAAATGTAATGCCACAGGTGTAAAGAGAGTGCAACATTAGTAGCATTTTCAGAGTAACTGTTCATTACCCACCTTGCGCTTCATTTTAGCAACACGCTTTGACTCCTTGTATGGTGGAACAGCATCTTTCTTTTCAAAATCTGCACCAACCACACACTTCTTCAGCAACTGTGAAAGCAAACAAACATAGATACCATATTCTAATTAGCCTGCTAGCTAGGATTGCAAGAACAATTTCTATTGAGTCAGGGGAAACAGATTATCAGTTTGTTATTTAAGAAAAACAAGCTAAGCAGTACGTTCACTACAAGTCCTGTAACGAAAATGTCCAAAAGGGCTGTAGGTGAATGAATATTTATTAGAATGTAGTGTAATTAAATTAACACAGTGTTCCCTCACTTATCGTGGGGGATCCGTTCCAGACCCACCCGCAATAAGTGAATTTCCAGGAAGTAGTGATGCTATGCTTATTGTAGTAGTTATACAGTAAGTACATTATTTTAAGTCTTTATAAACTCTTCCCACACTCTTATACATAACCCTTTAACATTCACTTAAAGTCCCAGGATGTTTTACAATCACATTATATAGGGTAAAAACCTAACACCTCGTAGTTAGATCCGTTATATGCCCAGACTGAATAATTCCGTCCGATTTTGGTGGGTATAAGACATTTAGAAGAAATAAATTGGAGAAACCCCTCGGAGATTCCAAGTCATCAGACTGACCAGTTAATGTGTTAATTTTCATCATCATGTGATTTATCACGTGACTGGCACGTGCTGCGAACAGAACATTTAAAGTAGGGATGTCCCGATCAGGTTTTTTTGGCCCTGATCCGATTACCTGCCGATACAGAGTCCTGATCCGATACTTTCATAACACATTAACCCCCTCGCATCTCACCCCACCGCCAGTGGTGGTTTAAACACAATATACAAAATAAACTGTCTAATAGCTTAAAACATTCTTCACAGTCAGTTCAACACACCAACTAATATTGCTTATAAGTATTATGGCTACTCTTGCACCAATTTTCAGCCGTCTACATGCAACGTTGTCACTCACACTTGGTCACAAACACACCCATGCCTTCCCAAAAATATAGCCTTGTAAAAACACTTAGGATGTAATATAACTTCAAATTTTGTCTTAGAAAAATCACTTACCTTCAAATAAACAGCATGGTAATGTTAAACAGCAGATAAAATGTCAATAAAGTCCTTTTTTCCCCTTGTATTACATATTATTATTAATAGGCCCCGGGTCTTCGACAAAGGTGTGAATGGCTGGTCACTGAGCACCATCATTTGGGCTACCTTGGTGATAATTGCTTGTGCCTTTTCATTGTCGCTGGGCATTTTTTTTTTCCTTCCGCTTGAATGTTTCGTGCAGCATGGGCTGAGTAGTTTTGGACTGTGTTGATTTAGTAAACTCCGTGTATTGTTTTGGGTGTTTGTTTTTCAGATGCCTAATGAGGTTTGTTGTAATTAAATGCAGCTTTATCCTTACCCCCTCTCGAAATTCCAAGCTTACACATAATGCAGTTTGCTATTGCAACGTTAGTTTCGTCGACTGTAAACTATCTCCACACGGCAGACGTGTTTTTGTGTGCCTCCTGCTCAAACTGGTGCTGTGCTTTACGGCACTAAAATGTCATAATCCGTTCATGCATTTATATGGAGGTGAGATACTTCTACCAGTGCATTTATCTGTAATAATATATTATCTGAAATATATAGCGCTGATCAAAATACAGTAATTAGAATAACATTTATATCCGATCCCTGATCGGGATGCAACATCCGTTTTCGATCAAGTCTGAAACCATGTGATCGGGCCCGATTTCCGATTACGTGATCGGATCGGGACATCCCTAATTTAAAGTGTAATTGACAAGTCAAAAGACATTATTGATCTTGTTTTATATCAGATACAAGTGTATTTTAGACATGTTCAATAAGTACTGTATTTCAAAATAAGCGATAATACGTACACTACTGTCAGAATTACTCGCTGTGTCCGCCACGATTGGTGTCATGTGAACGAAAATAGCATATCACGTGATGCTATCACGTAGCAGTCGCTAAATTTAACAACATGGCAAACGAGCGCACGATTATGTGGGAGTGTTTATAACCAGATTTTGTCAAATGCATAAAATGAAGAAACGAATATCATAAGTCATTAGAAGGTGCGTTTTACTCATATGTGACATTTTTTAAAACATCCTGGGACTTTAATAACTTTTCCCATACTGTACATGTAAAAAACTTCTACTTAAATGTTCATAAAACGTTTTAAACTCTTAACCTAGATACGTAATTTTAAAAATCTGATACGAGTATTTACCATTGAATACACGTCCTACAGCTAGAATGATAATGAATTAGATTACTGAGAAGCTTGCCAACAAAGATGGCCACTGCCGAACGACCCTTTCAAAATAAAACTCTCCGCCTTTACCGAAATGTATAGACTGGCTTGGTGTCTATGCATTTACTTAAAGGCAGAGTCTTATTTTGAAGTCACTCGTGTAAGTGAAGTATAAATATTTACATCAATAATAACTTAAATAGCAATTAGGTAATTAACCCAAACGAATAAACATTTTAGGTGGTTATTTACACTGTATAATACGTACCACGCATGTGCAAAAATACTTTAAAAAGAGTACCACAAAACCCTGCGAAACAGCAAAAATATCACGATAAACATTTTAAATTAATATTTTTTTGAAAATCCGTGAAACAGCGAGTCTGCAATAAACAAACTGCCATGTAGTGAGGGAACGCTGTATTCCAATAGTCCAAATGCCAAGTACTGATTTATGAATGGTTCTTAAAAATGGCATATTTTATCTTCATGGGTTCCTTTCATAGCAGGATGGGTTTAGTCCTTTCGAAGTTCTCTATCATTTAAGTCATCGATTTTAAAAACCATTTAAAATTGTCTTTGTTTTATGCATTTAAAGAAAGTCGATGACTGTTACTTTGTCCTCATAGTTAACATGTCCAAATTGTGCCCGACTGCGGCATCATCCAGAGGTTGGCTTCAGAAAATAGATGCATGAGCGCCACCGGTATTGCTGTATAGGTTGTAGAAGTGGGAGTTCAGCCAGTCAGTGCTCAGACCAAAGGCCACAAACGGCAATTAGGCGAGAATATTGTTAATTATTGGTGGTGATTGCTATACTATCTGGCTAACTAGTGAGTTGTATTCAGAATGCCGTTTGGTGATGATGTTCTACTCAGTGTTCCAAATAGCTTCTGCCGATTAAAAATATATTAGATAATTTTTTTGCCTATTGAAGCATTACAATTGTTGTTTGCACTGGAATGGCAGTATATTAAAAATTTTATAATATATAGGACATTAAAACTGGTATCCTGCCCAGCACTCCAATGTCCCCAACTCCAGTGGCCAATAGCATAGTGATGTAAACACACTTTTTCTTTTTAAAAAAAAAATGCATCTAGGAAATAATTTTACTTACCTCAGCTTTGTTTTTCTGATCCTTCAGCTTCTTCAGGTTATTAGAAACAGATTTCAGTTTGGTACCATCAAAAGTGATATATAATCCACCAAGCTCATTAACTTTCAAACCTGGATCAATGGAGCTGGAAAGCTCCGTCCTGAAAGAAAAAGATGACAGTGCATTACATTGCACCTGTTCTGCATCTCGTGTTAATTAGGTAAATTTACTTTTTAGAAATTAATATAATGACTCTTGCTAGTTTTAATCAATTTGACTAAACCACTCACCAACTAAATGTACTAAATTACAGATCTCACACAAAAGGTCTTACATTTGCAATCATGTTAAGTCTCATAATAGCTCCTCTCTACATTTTCTGTTGCCCTTATTAGTCCAGCGGCATAGTCGGGAAAAAAAAAAGTGCATTTTGTGAAGAAATTGTGAAATTTGGCACACTTGTAGGAGACCCCCAAAGGGTCATTTTTCGATTAGGACTCACCTCTGTAAACAGTCACATTAGATTTCTAGACCCAGAAAATGGGGGAATAGCCTCAAACAGAGTTCTTTTATCTGTCTTAGTATTGAAGTTATGGGTTATAATATGTACTGAAAGACGGCCATATTGAAATTCAAGATGGCGGCCACCAGGGGGCGTTTCGGAGGTGGGTCCTAATCGAAAAATGACCCTATTGGGGGTCCTCTACCACTGTGCCAATTTTCACAATTTCTTCACAAAATGCACTTTTCTTCTGTTTTATATGCTTAGCTGCTGGACTATATCTCAAACCCTTGTGTGTTACGGTGTTGCTCCAAAAAGAAGTCTTAAGAAAATATTAAAATTGGGGTAAAACAGACTAGAATTTAGACTTGGCTAGAATTCGTGTTAACGGTGTTTGTGTATTCGATGCATCTGTACATACAACGAGATGTAGATAACCATTTAGAGAAACAAGAATGATTCTTACATTGCTGGCTTTCTAGAAGTAAAGAGTATTTTTGAGTCTTCATCTTCCTCATCATCATCTTCCTCATCAACAAAGTCATCATCTTCCACACCTTTAGAGTCCTCAGTAATATCGTCATGGTCATTGCGTTTGGAATCTATGTAGTATTTCTCACTATCCTGAAATCCAGGAAGCGTGTCAATAACAAAGAGGCCATTACCAGTGGAGTCTGGTGCTCTAGATGGGCCTGGCTTATTCTCATCAGAGCTCACTTCATCACCACTCTCAGCGTCCACAGCAGCCTGCTTGTAACCTTCCTCCACCGACATTCTTTCATCATCACTCTCCTCATCCTCACTGCTGTCCAATAAACTGATCACAGCCTGCTTTGGCTTACTCTTCTGAATACTCAATTCAGACTCTTGATCTTTTGAGCTAAATGAAAATCCTTCCTTGTCATCCTCTACAGAGCTCATATTCTCCATCACCCTCTTCACAGCTAGTACTGAAGGTTCTTCTATTCTCTCTTTACATTCAGTTTCATCCCAACTTCCCTGATTTTTTCCAACATCCTTTTCAGTCACAGTCTCATTTTGTTTCCTTGGTGAGACATCTGGTTGCCGTCCTAAGACATGGGCCTTTTGCACAACTTCATTCGACTCCTCAAGAACAGTACCATCCTTCACAGTCTCTGCTTGTTGCCCATTTTCTGTTTGTTCTGTGCCATCACTATTTATAGATACGGGCACACTTCTAAATGTAGAAACATCTTGTCCGCTGTCAGGTTGGACAGTTTTGGCTTCAGCATTGCTTCCAGACTGATCAAGTGTTACAGTAATATTTGCTTCAGCATCCTCATGAACAGAACATTCTTGAGACACATTTATAACTGTTTTGTTCATGGTTTCCTCATCTGTTTCCACACTCTCTTCCCCATCAGGACCAGCTTCACTTGCAAGTTCGCTTTCTTTTTCATTCTTGGAAGATACTGGAGGCATGTTAATCACATCTAAGGTAACCCTGACAAATCTGTTTGTTCTAGTAACAGCACGATGGCTGCTAGCCGAGCCAGTTCGGCTACTACAAGGCGTGAGCCGATCCCTAAGAGGACTAGGACTATCAACAGATATGGACACAGCATCTGAATCTGAATCAGCTGTATGAGCCCCACTGAAAGTACCTCTCCAAGGACTCAAACTAGGTCCTGACTGACATCCTTCAGAGTCATAAGCTTGGTCATCGTCAGCTGATTTAGCCTTGGCTCCATGTCCTCTTGTTTTTCTGGACCTAGAAGGTGGTTTAGGTGTTTCATTTTGCTCTAAATTGATGGGGATCGGCTCAGTGGACTTCATTCTTGTCCGCGTTGACCTACGAACTGTCGATCCCTGAGCGCCTGACATTGTAGATGAGCAAGACTCCACCTCAGAGTGTCCCGTGTCTTCAGAGGGTGCAGAAATCTTCCTTCTGCTCCTTGTCATCGGTCGTGTCTGTACAACTTTTGACAGTGATGCTACAGAGCTGCAAGATTCTCCCTCGGATTGATCATCCTCTTGTGAGGTTGTGGACTCTCCCAGTATAGAGACAGACTTCTTTTGGCCTCTTGTGGATTTGAGTGGTGTTCTAACTGATGCTAAAGAATGAGATTCCTCTTCAGTTAACTCCTGTTTCCCAGCAGCTGTGGATCTCTCTCTGACTGATCTTCTTCTGTCCCTAGGTGTCGGCTGCACCTTTGAGACTGTCTGGACATCGGATACGACTGAACAGCAAGATTCTGATTCAGAAACGTCGGCTTCATGTGTAGAGTCCGGCTGTCTATCTTTAGGACGATGTTTAGAACTTCGAGTTTCCCTTTTAGATGGGTTTGCTGGTTCAGCATTAGATGCATTTTGCTCGTCAGTGTCATCTGGATGGGAGTCACTGATTTGTTGAGCATTGCTCTCGGTCGTCACTATGACAGTTCTGCTTCGTGTTCTTCTGGTAAAGGTAGCAGGCTCCTTTAGCAAGAACAGACAAATACAAAGGTCTCAGTATATGCTTTTGGTAATCCCCCTCAAACAGCCACATCTGAAGCGTGACTCAACTGAAGACAACGCAAAACAACTTCTGCATGTCTTTGTGTGTACACACACACACACACACACACACACACACACACACACACACACACACACACACACACACACACACA
>JAVSBU010339502.1:0-10710 GCA_033118015.1 Loricariichthys derbyi | reverse complement strand
ATATATATTTGTAAATTGCACATATATATTGCATGCTTGTTTCAAATAAAACAGTTTTGTGTTTTTGTGCCCCTGACGTAGGTGGTAAACTCCATTAACAATGGTGTAATTGCTTTCCGTTCCAGGTTCTCAAACATGACCTGTATATGGTCATACACTAATGTATGTACCTAAGACCATCATAATGAATATTGTCATATGCGATTATAGGTGCAAATACTTCAATGGCCCATTTCTTTGGTTAATATAAGGTACCGCCAAATTTACCTATTGCTATTGATTGAGTCAATCTTGCTCATTAGATTATGCACAAAAGTGTTAAAACGTTAAAGCGTCTGCAAATGAGGACGTTGTATAAAATAAAAACAAAAAATAAAGTTAAACATGCAGCAATACTGATTTCTTTTTAGAAAATTATTTTTTTCCTACGAACATTATTATGCACATTAGATTATGCACACAGTACAAACACAAAGTATCGAGCATGTGTGAAGTGTAAAGAAAATGATACATGGTTTTCAAAATGTTTAATAAATAAAAATCTAAAAACTTTGGTTTTGGAGGAAAATTTGCTAGAGATTACATAAGACTTGACACTGGGATGGAAGTTCACCTTCCAGCATGACAACGACCCTAAACATACAGCCAGAGTTGCAATGGAATAGTATAGGTCAAAGCATATTCACGCGTTAGAATGGCCCAGTCAAAGTCCAGACCTAAAGCCCATTGAAATGTAGCAAGACTTGAAAATTGTTGTTCACAGATGCTCTTCATCCCATCTGACTGAGCTTGAGCTATTTTGCAAAGAAGAATGGGTAGATATTTTAGCCTCTAGATGTGCAAAACTGTAATTGCAGCGAAAGGTGGTCCTACAAAGTATTGACTCAGAGGGGCTGAATACAAATGCACACAACATTTTTCAGATTTGTATTTATTAAACATTTTGAAAACCATGTATCATTTTCTTTACACTTCACACATCTTGCTATTTTGTGTTGGTCTATCACATAAAATCCCCATAAAATGAATTTTAGTTTGTGGGTGTAACATGAAAAAATGTAGAAACCTTCACGGTGTATGAATACTTTTGCAAGGCACTGTATACTGTCACCATTGGCTCTCACACCACTAGAGAGCATAGTCAGCCTATTAATCACCAAAGCATGAGATCTCGCATGCACGCAAGGCAATCATGGCAAATGAGGAACACCTCAATGGGCACCTAAAAAATAAGAGCGTCCAACAGAGTTCCTTGTCTCATCCTTGATTGCCTTGATTGCCTTGATTGCATTGTCATTTTTCTCCACTCCACATTTCGCAAGCTCGGTCTTCACTTTGCTAGCATTCTCGGGTTTTTGGCGTTTTCTGTTTACGGGTAATCTCGCGTGGTTTCATTTTCGTCATTTCTCGTTTCAGGATTTTCCTTTCGCGCTTCGGTCTTGTGTTTTTTGATGATAGCTCTTTTGGTTTACATGTCCACGTCCTTTTGGTTCGTTGTTGTTGTTTCAGAGTTTTACCAGGTTCTTTAGTTCTCCCTTCCCCTTTGGTGGATCAGTTGGTTTTTGCACTCGAGCTCTGCCTCGCTATTTTTTTTTCACTCGTGTTTTCCTCTCCTCTCGTTACTTATTGTCATTTAGTTTCCACATTCCACCCCTGTCTGTTTCCATTCCCCTTTTTCTTCCGCCCTGCTACCACATATGCCTCAGTGGCGGTGTTTAAGATAAAAGGTACCGGCTCTTCCACCAAGGAGGGAGGCGGTGTAGGTTCCAGGAGGGCCGAGGTAACCCCGAGGGACATAGAGTAGGTTCAGAAGGCACCCACCGTCACCGTCACTGCATCATGCTAAGTGCAGCAACCGCACCCTCTATTGTCCATCCCCTGCGCTTAGGTCCTTCTTCCCTGAACCATGACACATACAAATTGGTTTAAATTCAGTTAGAGAGTCTCTGTTTCATCTGGCTGATCTATCAATGTATTTTTGTCTTCCATTAAACGAAAGTATTAGGTACATTATACTATCCTCTTAAGCGTTACAGCTTTCCCCGTGTACGAATGCACGAGGGTCTTAAATCACCCGTGCTTAGCCTCACCAGAAGCCAGGAAGCAACAGTGATGAGTATTTACTTCAAAGAGCTTAATTAGATGCAAATGCAGCCAAGTAGCACGGCAAAGCTCACACCATAGAAACATGGTCTGCACCCTTGAGATTTCATAGAAACCTAAGCACAGACCCCGGTTTTCTTTAGACAAGGCGTTGACACATCAACAAAAAGCTGGAGTCGTGATGAGGTCGTTAGCATGAAAGACCAGAAAAGCTTAGGACGCTACCAGGACGTTCGCATTCAATGCCTTGTGGGAGAACTGTACAAGATTGTAATCATTTACACCTTTGCCATGAAAGTGCTGTCACACTTGGTGTGCTGCAAATGAAATTCCACTGTGGATTTACTAAATTTTGCTGCTTGTGTTTGTTTATCGCCTGTGTCTTCTCTCTACTTAACTCCGTCTTCTTGGAGTAATTTGTGGGCGAGAGAGAATTACAGCACTGTGCCATTCACTTAATGAACCATTTCGTTCCTCAGCAAGAATTGCCAGCAGCTCCTTCAGTTCTGAATCACTCCAATTTGCAGGCGTTTATCCTGTTCATCTTGTTGCTCAACTCCTCCTAGCTTCACCCTGATTATGTTTAAATCCCTCTCCACAGAAAGTATCAGCATGTCTTCTCTAGTTACCTATCAGCTTTTGTTCAACCAAGAGTTAGCTAGATATTACTCAGCAATTCTGCTGGGTTTTAACCCAATACTAGGTCTCAGCCTGCCAGTTTACACCAGATTTCCAGTCTGGCTCACATCCATAGTTAACCAGGTAAATTCCCAGAATGACTCTGTAGATAATTTAACAGCATCCTAGAAAGTTTTCTATCTTTACAATGAGACAAATTCATCATGGTCTCCTATTAGCAGAAATGCACTGTCGGTGCTCTAAAGAAATAAAAAAAAAAAAAAATTAAAAAAAAAGAACTTGCATCAAGTAGGAGCAAAAAGGAGGAACTCTGGAGATTTGGTCTGTGCAGATAAGTGAAAGGAGCAGCCTCTACCACAGCATTCTCCACCCCTCATCGTCCCCCACCTCCTGAACCATGGTAACATCCCATTAATCACATTTAGTTAGATCACTTCCCCAGAGCATCCCTAAGCTATAGGCCAGCAAAGAGCAAAGGTGTAGATCCACCAGAAAGCAAAAAGCAAAAGAGAGTGTAATTACGCTTTAATGATACCATTTACTCAAAATGCCTGATTATTGTAACTAGCATACTGAATTGCAGTGAATGCAAATAGCACATCAAAGAGTTAGATTTTTTTTGGCTCAAAGCATATTCACATTTCCCCTTCTGTTAATTTGTTGTTATCTGTTTCGGAGTAAATTGTGGTTAAATTCAAAGAGGCGCTCAGAGACATGCATGCTTATGAGAATACTTTTTAGGATGAAAGTCAAAATAGAGGACATAGGTAAGATAGTATCTGCTCCACACTCTCTGCTCAGTGTGGATCAGGTGTTTGGTATCCACTAGAGATGAACATCCATATGGTGCAAAAATCTCTTATGGACATGCACACACACACATTTGTCCTTCTGTCTGTTGTGGGGAATTTATTATTGCATTTTTTACAGCATTTAGCAGACACCCTTATCCAGAGTGACTTACAATTCTTACAATCCAAGCATTTGTCGGTTAAGGGCTCAAGGACCCAACAGTGGCAGCTTGCCAGAGGTGGGATTTGAACCCTGGACCAGAAGGTCCATAGTCAAACTGGAGACGATTATATTTACAATGCCATGTGTAGGGAATTTAGCTCTTGCTTTAAGCTATGTACTTTTCTCAGCCTGTAGGAACCCTATAGGAACTTTTTTTTGTCTCTGTGTTCTGCGCTCATCTTCCCTGCTTTGCATCTGCTGTTTGTTTTTGTCTACTGTCTCGCCTTGAGAGACTCTCTCCGTGCTGTTCTTCAAATTAAGAAATATGGATTTTATTAAGTGGTCTCTGAACGCAATTGACACCATCTTCTTGATGAGGAGGCTGGCTTCCAGGGTGTCCTGGGTGAATGTTTGCGGCTGGCTACATGATGGATGCCTGGGAGAAGTGGCGGGTCGTGTGCCTGGTTCCTCTCTCCATAGAGGACGTAGAGGATGTTTTTCTATTTGGATTTATGATCACAGGATTTTTGCTGATTGGATTAGGCATTGCCCTGGTGTATTGAAAAGTTCACAGAAGGCCCGTTTAAGCTGCCTGACATGATCGAATCTGTTGGCAGGGCTGTCAGCACTCAGACTGTGACTGTAAGCCATAAGAATGGTTTGATCTTGGAGAAGCTGGCGGCTCTGCAGCATAGTTTGGACCATCTTGGAGACCACTTGGACAATTCTGAACAAACGATGTTCTGAAATGGACTAGAGGCAGTTTTTGCTTAAAGTGTTTGCAACTGCCGCCATAAAGTTTGCTAATCTGTGTTTTTCAGCCTCCTGTCAGTGTGTACCTTGGACAAGGTCAATGCTAACAAAACAATCCCCCATTAAGGGAAGTATGCAGAGACACTCTTTTCTCTGTTTTTATGCCTTCACTGCTGTTTTTCCTGTTGCGAGTCTTGATCTTTACCTTGTAATGTGTGTTTGTGCATAACTGTGCAGAGGTGATTTTTCAGTTCCCAAACAGTACTCATTAATGAGCATAGTCTGGGGATGGGTTTTTTTTCTCCTCCCCTCACCCCATGTATTACTCTATTATTTGTTTTTCTTTAGCTTAAGTTTGCATCATGCATGGCTGCCACGGCATTATGGTGCTCTCTGTCTCTTTGTGCACCTTTATATCAAAGCAAATTCCTAGTCTGTGAATCCATTCATTGACATGGCAAAAAAAATTGGTTCTAAGGGTGTATTCACACCTGCACTGTTTGGTCCACTTTAAACGGACCAGAGTTTGTTTCCCACGCTTATCCGGACCTTTTGTGTAGGTGTGAATACAAACCAGCGAACCCTGATCCGGACCAAACAACCGGACTGAGACCCACTTTTTGAGGTGGTCTTGGTCTGCTTTCAAGCAGACTCTGGTGCGGTTCGGTTCTGGTGTGAATACAAACGGTCTTGGTCCGAACCAAATCCAGGAAATATACGCCTTTTGGGGCTGAACGAGGTACCGTAGCTATAATAACAGACCCACAAAAAAAAGTACTGACTATTGCTACCGGCTACGCTACAGAATACTGAGTGATTCCTGATCTGCTGTGTTTTGGAAAGTAGCACTGCAGTCTGGATGTGATCGGCCAGTGCGCAAAGAGAGCCGTATTCTTCCCATTGCAGCTCGTACTCGGCGACGCTTTTCCAAAATTACAAATAGAACATCGCGAAACCTGCGCTGGATTAGTTGCTCTAGATTATCCCCAATCCTTTTCGGGGATTTCGGAAGAATAGTGTTAACAGGACAAACACTGAAAAAAGTAGCACAGCATACATGGCTTCCAATTTTTGTTTTTCTTCCTGTTCTCTGTCCCGCCCAAATAATTTCTGTCCAATGGGAGAACCGATCGTCATTTGCATTGCCTTGTTTACAAGTGATAGTTCCCTTGCAAAAAAATGCAGGCTGTAAGCAAACCGAACCAAAAGAAAAAAAATAAAAATAAAGTCCACATTTGGTCCAGACCAAACAAGCGGACCAAAGGACTTTTCTGGTGTGAATACATCCTAATTCTAATTGGCATACATATGTGGTGATTGGTCCAGACGTAGCTCCAGATGGGTAGATCTTCCCAAATAACTCACTACATCTGTTTGGTTGCAGAGGTTTTTTGGGATTCATTTGGGTTAATAGTGGCAACCAGCAAAATGTAACAAAATTGCTTGACCTTTTAAATGCTTGTGGTGACACTTCAAGGAGGAAACAGTAGAACCTAGAATAAAGTCAATTGCATGCTTACACCTGCACCCTGTGTTGTACAGAGAGCCAGCCATGCCCAGGAAGAAGTGATGTTAAAGTGGGGGAAAAATATAATAACGATAATAACAATGGTAATAATATTCATTTATTCATAGTCTTATCCACTTATCCTGGTTAAGGTTACAGGAGAGCTGGTGTCTATCCGCCACAAAGAACGGCAGGCAGGAACAACCCTAGACAGAGTGCCAATCTATCATAGAGCAAAATAGTATTGATAATTATATACTAGTATAAATAATATTTAAAATGACAGCTGTCATTTGAAACTTCACCTTTATACATTTTTGGAATGTTAAAGTTGTGACCTTAATCTAGGACTTTGATTTGTCCAAAACATCTTTCTTAGACAATTATTGGTTTAAAAAAACAAAAACAAAAAAAAAAAACGTGTGGGCTAAAGATTGTTGACTTGTTAGATGATGCTCATTTCCTTGAAGTTCAGTACATGGACAGATGTGTGAAAATTTCCCTATAGAAGTTGTGGTATAATTCAAAATTCTTTGTTCCATCTATGCTCGCAAGTCATTCTAACCCAGATGCAGCAAAACAGGCAAAGACCATGATACTAAATTCACTACATTTTTCCCCACATACTGTATAAGGTTCTTTTTTTCTAAACATGATGTTCCTTATTAAACCTACTTTCTCAGCTACAGTAGGTTTCACAGAAGATAGCATGAGTCATAAAACAAAAATAATGTTGGGCAAATTTTTTGGGCACAGAATATGTGAAGAGTAATAATAATGGAAACTGGTTAAGAAAGCTTCTGATGAGGCAAGACAATACAAACTAGAGAGGTGCATTTCCTGCAGAAAATGCAAGTGTGATTGCCACGATGCAAGTGCTGGGTCAGGGTGCCCCCTGGTCCATGCATGCCGATTTTTGTGTTTCTACCTCAAAAATTGTCAGAGTCACGGCCATCTGAAGTTGCCCAAGTTAAGTCAATGGGAAATTTTCTGTATATAATAATCTGTATATAAGCAACTGTCTCCCGAGAATTCTGCACGTTTCGGTGTTTGTCCCGTGTAGATATCTAGAAAACTGCAGGGCAATTTAAGCATCTAAAAACGGTCAAATAACATTGTGCTTAATGGGTTTCCTAAGGCCGGAAATTGTGGGCATGGTAAAAAGTGCCCCATCACGCCGTGACTTCAAGTGCCGGGTCAGGGTGCCCCACGGTCCATGCATGCCAAATTTCATGTTTCTAGCTCAAAAGTTGTCAGTTACGGCCGTCCGAAGTTGGCTGTAATGTTAAGTCAATGGGAAAATTTTCTCACGTTTTCACGTGTAGAGTGCGAATGCGACATGTAATTTCTTATCTGTATACAAGCAACCGTCTCCCAAGAATTCTGCACGTTTCAGTATTTGTCCCGTGTCGATATCTCGAAAACTGCGGGCGAAATTACACGTCAAAAACGGCTGAATAATAAGAAGATAGATGATCTTCGGATTTCAACAGTGTGATTCCCTATATAGGCAATCACACTAATAAGGGAATCACTGAATCAGACACATGTTGGATGGTACAATTATTAGATCCAATGTGGAAAAGCAGGTGAAAGACCAAACGTGAACCCAAAATCTCACCAGTCAGTGGAAGAGTGACACACTGACATCAATCTCAACATGTTGGTGGAATCCAGCAGATAGGATCGTGAATGTGTCCAGGAGTGTGCATTTTCCCTGATGGCCTCAATTCATTTTACCCATTTTGGCCTATTTAGAAATACTAAGTAAGTATGAAAAAGTTACGAATAAATAAGAAATACGTATGTATTTGCACAAGATTGCTAGTGGACAAAGAGGATATGAAGCTGTGCTACTTTTGCACTATGAATCAATATCCAGACTCAATAAATGATCTTTAATTATAAATAATAAGGGATAATAAGTGGTTTGAGAGTCTGAGTGCCGAATCTGGTTGGGGGATCATCTCCTGCTGCAACTGTGACCCATACCCAGCCTTGCAATGAAACAGTTCCATCCATGGCAACCATATCCAGCACACTATGTTCTTGACTGACAAGTGCCAGAGCCTCCATGACCCCGACCAGGAAAGACGGGGTTAAAATATGGAAAGAAGGCAGTGGGCTACATGTTCTTATACACCATTGCAGCAAAGCATCACCTTTTTCCCAAAGAGCATCCTCTTACCGCCACTTCCCCAGGTGTACAGAAATCAAGATCTGACCACATGACCTTCCTCCATGTCTCCAAGGTCCAGTTCAATAGTTACTCTGGCTGGCCAGCAAATATATTTGACCCTAATTTGATTTGATACAACCAAATTATGGACTCGTACTTTAATCCTCAGCAGACAGCATTTGTTATTGAATGTCAGAAAGTTATTAGTAAAGGACGTACACCTGCAACCTGGGGAGAATTAAACATTTCTGTGCTGCCCTTCTGTCAGTTCAGACCACACAGGATTGCCTTCATTGCCCTTGTGTATTCACAAATCCTGGGCTCCAAACTTTAAAAAGTTAAACAAAATAAGGTCTCAGAATTTTGACTTTAGTTTTTAAATAACACAACTTTAGTCTGATGATAATACTTTTTTCTTTAAAACCAACCCTAAATATTTTTTCAATGTCCCTAAAATGCTGTCATAGTTCACAGCACTTCAGCCATTTTTTTTAAATAATATTTTTTATTTTAATTGGCTGCAGTGCTGTGGACTATGACAGAAAAAGTTGTATTATTTCAAGAATAAAGTCAAAATGCTGAAATGTAGCCTAACTGAAAATGAGGGCTGTAGAGTAAAGTTTATTAAAATGTATAGCCTATAATAATAAAGCTGCTTTTCAGCAACCCTGACCAGGATTAAACAGATAATAAAATTAATATAATAAAATTAAACCTTTGCTTAGGTTTTACAAACTAAAAAAATAACAGATCTCCTGGCATATCAGAATTGTTGCTGTGATAAGATAAAAAACGTAAACCATTGTGCATTAAAACTGAGTTTATAAAGAAGGAAGAATTGAATGGACTTTGATGGCACTGTCTCTTTTGTGGAAAGAGAAATCGTAGAAAGGCAGGATCACTGGAGACAATGAGAACGATATTAAAAACATGGATCCAGAAGGATTGGAACTCTAATATGCCAGGAATCTTCAGCCTCAGTATTGTTACCACGGCCCCATTGCGTTACAGCACATCGATTTAGATGATAAACAAGCTGTACGACTTCGGAATCGATGGTTGCATCGACGGCTTTAATCATTTCGTCATGCGGATGGTAGTGTATAATACAAATAACGACCCAAAGTTTCAGTCTAAAAGATTCTAGCTATTTTACCTGACTTGATGAGATAAATACAGCAAAGTAGTCGTGTATTTAAGTGACCTGGCAAACAAGCTATAAAAGCTGCTCACATTTACAGATTGCATATTGATTATACCAACCAGGGTCTACTGGCCTTCAAAAAGATTTAATATGGCAGAAATGTATTGTCAACTTTGCAACATGATGTACAACTTCAGTTCAGTTCAAGGTCTCCATTTTCATATTTCAAGCTTTAGAATGTACCACACATTTTCAATGGGAGACAGGTCTGGACTTCCTGCAGGCCCGTCTAGTGCCAGCACTCTTACTACGAAGCAACGCGGTTGTAACAGGCCGATTGTGGCTTGGCATTGTCTTGCTGAAATAAACAGGGACTACCCTGAAAAAGCCGTTGCTTGTATGGCAGCATATGTTGGTCCAAAACCTGTATGTACCTTTCAGCATTAATGGTGCCTTCACAGATGTGTAAGCTAGCTGAGCCATGGGCACTGAACACGCCATAGCATCAGCTGCTTTGGAACTTTGTACTGATTAACAATCCCCACAATCCTTTTCCTCTTTGGTCTGGAGGATACGACGTCCATGATTTCCAAAAACAATTTGAAATGTGGACTTGTCAGACCACAGAACATTTTTCCACTTTGTGTTCATCCATCTCAGATGAGATCGGGCTCAGAGAAGCCGGCTGCGTTTCTGAGTGTTGTTATTTGGCTTTCATTTTGCATGCTAAAGTTTTAACTTGAACTTGTAGATGGAGCAACAAACTGTGTTCACTGATAATGGATTTCTGAAGTGTTCCCGGGCCCATGTACTAATATCCATTACAGAATGTTGTCAGTTTTTAATGCAGTGCCACCTGAGTTATCGGAGGTCATGGGCATTTAATGTTCTTTTGGCCTTGTGGCTAAAGGTGCTGTCATAGTGCCAAAACGTGTTATTTGCAAATGAGCTGCAACTATAAATGTGGATTTTCCGCAGTCATCCGTAGTGGAATCCCCAAAAAAATGGCAACCAATTAAGAATGTGTAACGTAAGCATTTCGTTTGAATTGCGCATGCGTTACGAACAACGCGGAAGTTTTGCGCACATCGTGCGAGTGAGTTGCGGACTGTATAAGCTGCCTGCTCCTGCCACTCAACGTTCAGTCTTCAGAGTGCTGTCACAGTGCCAAAACGTGTTATTTGCGAATGACTAGTGGCGAACAAAATGTTGATATTCCTGATACGGTCGTCGTTTTCGTAATTCACACTTAATACATTTTTTATCCACATCTTCCACAAATGTCCGCGCTCAAATTTTGAGCATGCTCAAAATTATATTCTTCTTCTTTGGGCTTTTCCCTTTTCAGGTGTCACCACAGCGAGTCATCCTCCTCCATCTCACTCTGTCCTCTGCATCCTCTATCCTCACACCAACTACTTCCATGTCCTC
>JAVSBU010339483.1:0-10711 GCA_033118015.1 Loricariichthys derbyi | reverse complement strand
ACACACACACACACACACACACACACACACACACACACACACACACACTATTCTACACTTACTATTACTTTTCTTAGCAATTAATATTAAGTCTAATTTGCATGAGAAGTACTATGAAGATCAAAATTATTTAACTATAGCTTACCATGGTCATGTTTTTTGAAAAGTGTCACAGTGTCATTTATTAATATTTTACGACAATTCTACTATAATCATCTTACTGTCCTGTCCAATTGCTTCCTTCTCACTCACATCATTGATGAAATCCTCGATGTCAGTGGGCTCTCCTGGTGGTTTACGTGGGTACGGAGGTGAAGGTAAATATTGTGGAGTATCTTTCCTAAGTGGCTGCTTCCGACTGGGGAGGCCAGATCCTGGCTGACGAATGGATTCGGGAGTAGGGAACAGATCTTTAGGAGTCCTCAGCAGATCAATGTTGAAAGCATCCTGGAATAGTAGGAGAAGTGAAAATGGAGTTTATGAGTGGAAAGTAGTTCTCTCATCATGAGGTTACTAATAGTTTTTAATCCTCCTTTATCCTTTAAGGAGTCGTCTTCACTCTCAACTACAGTTACAGTCACAGGGTGTGTAACCTTCTGCTTCTTTCCCTTAGTTATGCTGTTATAGTTAGAAATGGCAGAATCTCATACTGCACTAAGCACAACTGAGTTCCACTTATAAACTCTTCATTCTTACCATCCCAAACTACATTCTGGTTTCTCTCCAAGCTGTTTTTTCCTGACCCACTTCCAGCCCTCACTCCACTTCTCAGACCACATCATAGGTCTCAAACTCCTCCAGATGGCTGCATGATAACATGAGACCTTGCAGTATCTGCACTTATACTGGACTAATTAATGCCCAGAGATTTGCTTATATTTTGTATTTTATGTATCACAAAGGGTTGAGTCTGTTTTTGAGTATTGGTCCTTTTACCCACAGCTAGTGAAATGAGGTAAATACAACTACAGCTGCTCCCTTTATGTTCCCATAGACATGTTTTTTCACATCATCAATCTTACCGGTTATGTTTAGGTATGGAGCCATTAAAACAGACAACTACAGTACAACTGTTAACATGGCATACGGGTGGGAGGTATGACTGATATATCCTGTGTACTGAATTGAGATTGAATGTGTCAGCTGTGTGAATTCCCTCGGCTCATCTCTGTTTCCCATACACTCAGCCCACACCACCACCTGCTGCTGTCCAGTCCTTAGCTGTGCTCCACCTACCCACTGTTTCACAGGAACTGGTATTCGTTCATAACTCATATTCTGCTAGTAAATCATTCATGTTTATAGATGCAGTATTCTCTGTTACCTCATCCTCCTCTCCTCCACCCTGCTCATCATAGTTCAATACGTTGTCACGAACATCATCGTCCGATTCTCCAATCAGCAGGCCTCTTTCTTTTTTACCACCACGTCTGGCGCATCTCCTCATGGCCACGGCAAGGAGCATCAACACTGAGAGACACATGAAGAATAACACACTGTGTATATCCACACAAGTTAAGATTTTGCTTAAATTAAATGACTAAAAATGTATCCTTACACAGTAGAGCAACACTTGCCACGATGATCATAAGAGCAATGAAGCTGATGCCCACTTTAGCACCAAAAATGGCTGCTGCAGTGCCCATCAAACACTCTCCAGCCCTGTTGCATTGGCACACGGTCACATTCACAAGGGCGTTTGACAAGCGAAGAGGAGAACCGGAGTCTGAAACAGTGATGGGGATGGAGAACTCCCCCTGATCTATATCAATCAAGGGCTGCAGCATTGCATGGGTTTCTGTAGAAGAGAAGAGAGATGCTCTATTTTACAGTACTGCAAAAAGTTTGTGAACCCTTTAGAATTCTCTCTGTTTTTACTGTATAAAAACATCATCATATTTTTCACATAAGCCCTTAAAGGGCAAAGTCATCACAAAATCTTTTCACAATTGAATTCTAATAACATCAATATCATATATCTGTCAACAAAGTGAAATTTAAATGCATGGATTTTAAGAAAAAATTAATTTTGACCAGCTCTGCATTGAAACGGAAGTTCGAATTGCACGTTCTGCAGTTTTCAGTGATGACGTGTGTTTAGGGAGTCGGCGGCGATTACAGCATTAGCTAGTGTGGTTGATTGTAGTGTAAACAAAATGAAATGCCGAACTATTGTGTAGTTGGAGGTTGCACGAATGTTGCCAACAGATCTTTGGGAATATCAACTTATGCTTTTTCAAAGAATGATGCCATTAGACGTGCAATTTTTAAAATAATTTTTATGCCTGCACATGTTTGCAATCATCTGCATCATCTGCAAATGTCTGCACTCAAAATTTGACTGCAGAAGAAAGTCCTTTCTGAGGACGCAATGGCCGCCATTCCTTCGCCACACATCCAAGATTATGTTCTTAATTATTCTTACATTTCCGTTTTACATTAGCATATCTTTATGAATGAAATAAAAGACAATCACATAGAAAAAGAGTGAGAACTAGAGAAATATGTAATTCCGCGCTACTCCACACAGCGCCTCCATGGTGAAGTGGGATTATTCTTGCTAATGGTGCTGGAGACCAGGGTTCAATTCCTGGCCAAACCCTGCTTTTCTTCCAGACTTTAAAAAACTCTTTTGTTTATATACGTTTATGTATATAAATATTGTTATTGTTTATGTATGTAAATATTATTATTAAATATAATAAATGTTTATATAACAAACAAACATTTAAGTTTTACATGTAAATGTATAGTTCTGATTTAATATTTAAGCCTGCTGTATCATAATTACATGTAAAACTTCAATGTTTGTTCGTTATTTAAACGTTTATTATGTTTAATAATAATATTTACAATAATAATATTTAATATTTAGGAATTGAACCCCAGTCTCCAGCACCATTAACAAGAATAAACCCACTTCACCACTGAGGCACTTTATGGAGTAACGCGGAATTACATATTTCTCTAGTTCTCACTCTCTTTCTATGTGATCGTCTTTTATTTCATTCTTAAAAATCCCCCTGGGGCCAAAATCTAGTGTATTATACATATAATAGGATTGAGCTCTAGGAAGCTCTCTCACCTCATATGTATTTATGTATATCAGTATTGTATAATGTATTTATACACAGGACTCAGTGCACACCGAGCGCAGAATCAAATGGGTAATTCAGTGTGCTGTTTTAGTCACAAATGTTTGAGCGTATTACACGTAATAAGCGACTGCAAAACGTTAATGTTCGATTGTATTAAGAACATAATCACGGTTGTATTCCGACAGAATGGTGGCCGTATTGAGGCATCAGAACAGAATGTCTTCCGCAGTACAATCGTGAGCAAGCTCAAAATTTCAGGGGCGGAAATGATTCGCTATTGCGGATTATGCAAACATGTGCAGATGTATGAACGTCTGAAGTACGAAAACGCCGACTGTATCGCAAATATCCCATTTTTTCGCCACAAGTCATTCGCAAATAACACGTTTTGGTACTGTGACAGGGCCTTAAAGCTGGACTGATAGTTGGATGGATGGACAGAATGGTTAATGAATGGATAAGTTAATAGGTTGACAGAAAGCAGCAAGCAGTAAGAAAGACTGGTGCAAAAAACAACTGATTAATGAAGAGATGGGGAGACAGACAGATGGACGTAAATAGGTGAATGATTTATGGGTGAATGAATACTAGATAAATGGATGAACATGGGTAGGCTGGTAAACAGATGAAGAAAGTATGGATGGATGGACAACTGCATAGTAGATGAATGGCAAATATACACACCTATGAATAGATTAACTGATTAATGGATTGATGACTGGATGGATTTCCTTAATATATTAAATTGTCAGAGTGACCAAACAATGAAAAAAGCACAACTTAGAAATAAAGTTTCAACCACTGTATCTTTTAAACCTAAATGTAATGCAACTGTTTTTTTACCATTGAGCTGTATGATCGTCCAGTTGGCAGCCATGTCTCCATCAGAAAGTTGAAAGGTGAAGGGGTCTGCGTGTGGGACCAAATCATCATCAACAGCACTGAGCAACAGGCCGAGCTGGTTCCGCTGTCTGTTACTGCACACGGTGCCACTCAGAGGGACAAGCACAGGTGCGAAATCATTGGTCTCCCACAGTGTGATCTCCACAGAGGCCGTGGTGGAAGTACCACCTGCATCTGAACAGGAACAGTGATGGAGAAATGGACTACAGAGTAAAAAGTCTACATTGATTATCTATGTATGTATCTATGAGAAACACTTAGTTATTTGCAGATCCTTCAATTACAGAGAGGTTCCACATACGTTTTACAATTTTACAATTAGAAAAAAACAAAAAAATTAAAATAATTAACAGAAGTACATTTTATATTTTAATCAATTACAATCACTCTGTTCTGATATTATTTAATTATCTGTACTCACCCAAGTCAGTGACTTTTACTCCTGCTGTGTACTTGTTATTCTTGATGTAGTGTGATCGGGTGTTGAAGGTCTTCCTGGCAGAGATCGCTCCTGTCTCACGGTTGATAGAGAGCCAATGCTCAGGATCATGAGTAATTTCAAACCTGAGTGAAAGAACAAATTATGAACTCTTTTTGTAGAAGGTTTGTATGCAATTTATGTCTTAAAAAGTGATAGTGGACAAATTAGCTTTATGTTTAAAGGAATAATCTAACCACAAATGTTTTTAATATTGCCCCTAAAATAAAGAGCGAATAAAAAAAGCTTTTGTGTTTTATGCCTGCTAATAGCATGATAAATCATGGGACGATGGAAATGATCATATTAACTGGTCAGTCTGACCACTTGGGAATCTCCAAGGGGTTTCCCCAATTTATTTCTTCTAAATGCCTTATACCAACCAAAATTGGACTGAACTATTCAGTCTTGGCATATAATGGATCTAACTTCGAGGTGTTAGGTTTTTATCATTTATAATTTAATTGTATAACATACTGGGACTTTAAGTTATATTAAAGATATGCATAAATGAGCCAAAACAGTATGACCTGTACTGTCTACATGAGTGTCTGGACCATAGTTTTCAGATTTTTTTAGATCCTCAGCACCACTGAATGGGATCAAACTTCTCTGATTGAAGATGCTCTGAACTAGTCGTCTGGCAATAACAAATTTGGTACATGTGAAAGTCCCTCATATATTTACACCTGCCCATTTCTCCCACATCCAACACGCCAACTATGAGAACTGACTTTTTGTTTGCAGTCTCATATATCTCAGACCTTGACATCTACAGGGGTAAGAACTAATAACAAAATCAATGTTGCTTGATATGTGTGGTCATAATGGTCATATTTTGGCTCATCAGTGTAAAATAAGATATATGGGGAGGATTCACACAAATTCTACTCGATACATTGCTGACAAATCCCTGCATGTTTTGAAGTAAATGAGTAATATAATACACTTATATAAGGCTAAAATGCTACATTAAAGGTAACTGAACTTTCTACATTATAACTGCCATTATGGTACTAATCAGTCACATGTACCTGAGTTTAGCATTCTCAGGATCCTGGGCGATATCTGAGATGAGAACAGTCCCAGGAGTGATGGACTCTAGGACAGTTAGTTGTATGGGGTTTCTATGGAAGTGTGGTGCTTCATTCTCATTTAGCACTCTGATGGTGACAGTAGCAATGCTAGGCTGTGCATTTGGAACCTTCATAACCAGAGGGACCTCGTTCTCTGCTCTTAGAGTCATCTGGTACTCGGCTCGAGACTCAAAATCCAGTGGCTGCAACATATTATTATTATTATTATTATTAGTAGTAATGGTAGTATAACTGCACAAGTAGTACTCCATCATACTTAGACAATGGCTACAATGACAATATTGTACAATAAAACTATTTGTTCTTATGATCTCATAATCTTTGTGTTATACATAATCGTCATTTCTTTAGGTCATTTTACTTCTTCTGCAACCTTTTTATTCTGATCAAGGTCACACTAGATCTGAGGTCGTTTCTATTCTATGCTTTTTGTGCCATTTACAGACCTTCATTACAGAGATAATTCCCTGATTGGTGACAGGGTCAGTCCGGATGGCAAAGTTGCCTGAAGAATCGCCTTTTATGATGGAATAAGTAATCCTCCAGTTCTCTCCATTCTTCTGGTCCTTATCTGTAGCATTAACTTTTCCTGAAAGGTCTCCCACCTTATTCTCCTTGTAATACATGGTATACTGCAACCACAGGGCACAAGAAATGGGAAAATACAGTGATACAGTAGAAGATAAAAGTTGCATGTACAGTGGTGGTTGAAAGTTTGTGAACCTTTATATGACCTAAAACATCATCATATTTTCACAAAAGTCCGAAAAGTAGATAGTAGATAAAGAGAACCTAGTTAAACAAATGACAAAATATATACTCGGTCATTTATTTATTGAGGAAAATTGTCTAATATTACATATTAGTGAGTGGTAAAAGTATGTGAACCTCAAGGATTAACAGTTAATTTGCGATTGTCACGTTCAGGGCATTTAACACAAAAGACCCACTCGCTGGACAGTGTAAACCAATAAAAGTGCTTTATTACAACATAAAAGTAACAAACCAAGACAATAACCCAAAACACAGCCGAACCGGCTGACCTCCAGAGACCGGTGGATACTAGGATGCACTGGCAACAAGAGCGCACGTCCCGACGACGGGCCTCGACAGAGGAGCACCAGAGGCCCCAGGCAGGAGGAACATCTCTCAACGGTGGACTAGCGCTGCCGGAAACAACCCACGAGCTGTATGAGGAGTGCCGTCTGAGCACCCAACCAACCGACGCCACTGGACATGTCCCGTGTGGATGTGCTAGGGGATCTGATCGATGCTCCCACCAGCTGTCCAACCGGAGAGGCGTCTCCTGACTGCTGGGGAACGTTGCCTATCCCTATACTGCCTGGACAGCCTATCGTACCTCTAGGCTCCATCCCGTACACCACCTGCCTTCTACCAAGGGCAGGTGGTACCTTCTTTCCTCAATACTTGTCAGCCGGGAAAGGGACGAGCCTCACCAACATCCGCCGTGCTGTAACAGAACACATATACATCCAAATTAACCCCAGTGCATCCCTAGCTCCACCGAGCACGCCACTGCAGAGAGATCGGTGTTCGAGTGGCGCACAATCCCACGTGAAGGGCTAACCGCCACAATGCCAGCTTGAACTCTTAATCCTCTGCAGACTCTTTATAATGCTAGAAACAGCTGATCCCAATTAGCAGCATGCTATAGCGCCACGCCGCCAGAGGGCAAGAAGCCCCTCCTACCATGGCGCGGCCACCGAGACAAGAGGAAGACTGTCTCTAAAACCCCAAAGACAGCCTCCTCGTGACAGTGATCAATGAGATGATAATCAGGTGTGAGGGGGAACCCAGTTTTATTTAAAGAACAGGGATCTATCAAAGTCTGCTCTTCATAACACATTTGTGGAAGGGTATCATGGCACGAACAAAGGAGATTTCTGAAAACCTCAGAAAAAGAGTTGTTGATACTCATCAGCCTGGAAAAGTTTATAAAACCATCTCTAAAAAGTTTAGACTTCAACAATCCACAATCAGACAGATTGTGTACAAATGGAGGAAATTCAACACCATTGTTACCCTCCCAGGAGGGGTCAACCAACAAAGATCACTCCAAGAGCAAGGGGTGTAATAGTTGGCAAAATCAAAAAGGACCCCAGGGTAACATCTAAGCAACTGAAGGCCTCTCTCATGTTGTATAATGTTAACGTTCATGAGTCCACCATCAGAAGAACACTGAACAACAATGGTGTACATGGCAAGGAGAAAGCCACTGCTCTCCAAAAATAACATTGCTGCTCATCTGCAGTTTGCTCAAGATCATGTGGACAAGCCAGAAGGTTATTGGAAGAATGTTTTGTGGATGGATGAGCCCAAAATAGAACTTTTTGGTTTAAAAGAAAAGTGTTATGTTTGGAGAAAGGAAAACACTGCATTCCAGCATAACAACCTTATCCCATCTGTGAAACATGGTGGTGGTAGTATCATGGTTGGGCCTGTTTTTCTGCGTCTGGGCCAGGATGATTTGCCATCATTAATGGAACAAGGAATTCTGAATTATATCAGAGAATTCTAAAGGAAATTGTCAGGACATCTGTCCATGAACTGAATCTGAAGAGAAGGTGGGTCATGCAGCAAGACAACGAACCAAAGCACACAAGTCGTTCTACCAAAGAATGGTTAAAGAAGAACAAAGTTAATGTTTTGGGATGGCCAAGTCAAAGTCCTGACCTTAATCCAATGGAAATGTTGTGCAAGGAACTGAAGTGATCAGTTAATGTGATTAAACCCACCAACATCCCAGAGTTGAAGCTGTTCTGTATGGAGGAAAAAAGAGATAAAATTCCCCCAAGCTGTTGTGCAGGACTGATCAACAGTTACCACAAATATTTAGTTATAGTTATTACTGCACAGGAAGGTCACACCAGATACTGAAAGAAAAGGTTCACATACTTTTACCACTCACTAATATGTAATATTGGATCATTTTCCTCAATAAATAAAAGACCAAGTATAATATTTTTCTCTCATTTTTTAACCAGGTTCTCTTTATCTACTTTTAGGGCGTGTTTGAAAATCTGATGATGTTTTAGGTCACATTTATGCAGAAATATAGAAAATTCTCAAGGGTTTACAAACTGTGAAGCACCACTCTATGTTGATCTATGAGTGGTACAGGTACCGTGTTAGGTTTGAACAGTGGAGCATGGTTGTTGATGTCTGTGATGTGGATGATGGCTCGAGCTGTGCTGGTCAGACCCATACCAGACATATCGGCCACCTGCAGAGTTAGCCGGAATGATTGCACCACCTGGGGAAAAAACAGCCACATAGTGTACATATGGGCCATTACTTAATTTCACTGTAATAAACATAAAAATTACTATTTACTTAGGGCTTCTGTTACTATAGAGCACTTTATTAGGAATAAACAGATCAACATCATTTAGCATCATTAGCTAACATAAACCAGACAAAGCTAACCAGGAAAATTTAGCTAGCTAACTCTGTACCGGTTTAGAAATCTGAAAATACGAACTCCTGGTTTATTAGTCTGTTAATAATTAGAATTTTAAAGTAACAAATGTATTCATTTAGTTCTGAATTTGCAAGTTAAGTACGTAAGTACAGTAATAAAACTACAGTATCGGCCAGTGGTTAGCACTGTCACCTCCTCACAGCTCTGACATCTCTCTTTTGATCCTGACCCAGGGCTGCATCTGTGTGAAGTTTGCATGTTCTCCCTGTGTCCATGTATGTTTTCTTCATTTACTCTGTTTTCTTTCCACACTCCAAAGACATGCGTGTTAGGTAAATTGGTGTCTCCAATTTAGAGTGCGAGTATGAGTGTGTGAGTGGATGTGCCCTGTGATGTATTTAGTACCCTGTCTAGTGCCCCGTGTTTCTCACTAGGCACTGGCTCTCCCACAACTACCACCAGAGGTCCACAATTCAGCCCCTACACTCACGCCTCACTGGCCCATCTGCCCCAGCCCTCTCCAATGGCCACATCATGGAAGGAGCCTCCTCAGGGACACCGGTACTGGCTCTCCCGCAAGGGGGGGAAGACAACATAGGTTCTGGAGTTCCGAGGTACGCTAGGGACCCTAGATAGCGTAGGGACAGTTCCCACCTCCACGGTGTAGCCACAACTCTAGCCTCGCCATTGGCCTATGGGACTCTGGGGCCCAGTCACCTGCGCTTAGGTTCACCCCCTCATGTCCCATCATGAAAAGATGCAAACACAATCCATTCATAACTAGCTATTAGCAACATGTGAGTAGTTGGAGAAACAAGTAGTGGTGACAAATCATTTAATGGTGGATTATTAAGATATTAATGAATACGTTTTGTCATTGCAAATGTTGATGATGATGTTTAATGTTAAATACTTCAAATCTATAGTTTGCTTGGTATAGTTTTGCAATATGAATTAGTGGTAGTACTTTTACATATTCCTGATTGTGGGATCTTTTGCTGTGAATAGTATGTTACCCTTTTCACTTAACCTACATCTCGGTCTAGTCCCACATCTCGGGTGTAGATGACTCCAGTTACATTGTTGATGCCAAACATAGTTTTGTTGATGCTGAAAGTTGGGAAACTCTCCTGAGCTGTGATGGAGTAGCTCAGCATCGCATTGTCTGTGGTGGGATCGTCGCCATCTATTGCTGATACGGTCAACACTGAAGTACCTGAATGTAAAACATAATGATTTACAATATATTAAAGGGTGGAAATGGACAAGGTACAGTTTTATCACTGAGCAGTTACTCTCAATGACATGGCAAAAAGCACCTTAGCAAAAATGTTTTTTCTTTTTTTGTCTTAAAAGAAAATGTATGTACTTAGGTGAAGCAGAAGCATTTTGCTAAATTTAAGTTGGTGGATTCTAGCCATGGCTCGGTAATGTACAGACGTGACTGAACCTGAAGAAGGAAAGGCTGCTCTGGGGATCACTCTTCGTGAAGCACAGATTAAGGTACTGGACTATTAACCAGAAGATTAAGTTCAAGTTAGGCCAGACTTTTTTATTTCTTGTTTGGTGGATTTCTGTTATAAAAACCTGAATATGGCGGTGGAAATGAAAAAAAAAAAATTTCACTTTAGAATTTATTTTTTAAATTTTCAATTAGCGAACATCAGGAGCCAAACCAATGTGCACTATATGG
>JAVSBU010339475.1:0-10712 GCA_033118015.1 Loricariichthys derbyi | reverse complement strand
ATTAAGTTCTTATGTAATGTCTTCAAAATGCACAAAGTCCTCAAAATCAACTTTTGGAAAGTCTGGCAGGACTCCCGAACTTCAAATAGCTGTAGAACTTTTATAAAGGTTATTTAATGGAGATATGTAATCAGTCATTATCTCAATTTTGATTTTTGGTGCATCATGCCGGGTTTTGCCATATTGGGTCACATATAAATATAATCTTATTTTTCATGACACCAGGCAATCAGTCCATTTACTAGAATATCTTAGCATCACATAATAGGTAAAAATTTATATTAAGCAAGAGAAATGCAAAGACAGTCAGAGAAACTGAAATTATGTAATGATGTAATGAGCAATTTTGTAGTGGCAGCAGGTTCTCCAGTTGTGCATGATGTTACTATCGCCACCCAGCATGCTCTGCAGGTCTGGCACACAGAGTATATTTTCATTATTATTCATTTTTATAAGTGTATTAAACCACTCTATGTGCAGTTAGTCGGGTCCTTCATTACTTTTTGACATTTTCTGCTTTTCCATTATGTTATGCGTCTATGCCATCTACTATGTGCAAGTCACATGTTTTAGTTAATGTAGATCCTTCCCCTGGCTTATCTCAGCCAGCCTAGGTATATCTGTTAATTCTTTTAAAAACTCTTTTTCATGCTTTTAGGTCATATAATAAAGAACGTCATAATGAGCTGATTTGCTGGTGTCACTCCTCCTTTGCCCATGTATCAATATTATTCAAATCAGATAATAATTATTGACCATCAGGTTGGTTTTCTAGCTTATATTAATTCATTTAAAGCAATATGTGTGTTCATGTGTAGGTCATTTTAGCTGATTGGAGGCATTAAGACCAGGATTTAACAACTGCATACATTAGAATATAATGGACTAAACAGTATTTGATTGTCGATGGCAGATACATTTATACTTCTATGATGGGTGGTTAAAATGAGTCTTAGACCATATGAAGCTTCTTTGTTAAACATGTAGTTTTGCAGATGGTGGTGGCAAAATGAGGGCATGGCAAGAGAAATGGCAGTGAAGAATACATATTTTAAGAAGAAGGAGGAGCATGTGGTGGAGTGGAGGAAGGTGCACACAGGTGGACTGTGGGAGATAACACCTGAAAGAGATTGGAGTATCAGATGCTGGTTTGTAGGGTGATTGTGGATGTGATGAAGAGAAGAAGATTGAGGATCAGATGGTTGAAATTGAAGAGGAAGACTCGTGTGAAATTCAGGAATGAGGTGAGACAGGCATTGGATGGTGGTGAAGGCAGTGGATGACTTATCAACTACTGCAAAAGCAGTGAGGGACTCTGTTAGGCCAGGTTGATAAATGAGATCAGACAGGAGTCTCTATGGACTATGATGTTCACTGATTACCGTGATCTGTAGTGAGAATATGAAGCAGGTTGAGGTGAGTCTGAGGAGAAAGTGCATACTGGAGAGAAGGAGAATGAAAGTCAACAGGAACAAGACAGAGTACATGGGTGTGAATTAGAGGGACCGTTGAGGAATCGTGCAATTTCAAGGATTAGAGATGGTGGATGCGAAGGTTAGGAATGAGTGTAGCAGAGGGACAGCACATCACAGGAAATTGTTGTAGACTACATGGGAAGCTTTGTTCAATTTCATTAAAATGCAGGAATGAAACGTTTACCAAAGTGTCTGTTAATAAATCTTGGTGGAATTCCATATTTTACCAAATTAAACACCTCACTGCAATTTTGTGCCATTCATTAAGCACAAACTCTTCCGAATGAACCGTGCAGCACAGTGTGAAAAGTCTGCATTGAAGCACCAGTGTAACAAAGAGGCTGTGTTTAGTGTTTTAACAACCTCTCTCATGGGATCTTGGCGGCCGTGCTGCCGTTTGTGAGTGTTTTGGCGCCATCTAGTGGCACGGCGCTGTATCACGCCCTAAATTAGTATCAACTGTATCTCATTATAAAAGGCAGTGTCAGACGTTGGAGCTCTGAGCGGCTTTGTGGTGTTTACGCCCTGCACGTTGGGATCACATGCCACTCGGAGCTCCACGACTGGCTTCTGCCTTGAGAGTGGCGTGTACAGCAGGGTTAGCCGACGCACATACTAATCTATGTATGCTTCATCTTTCAGACTCTGCAAGTTTGGACCGAGGCACATCCCCTATAAGACCCAGAGGGAGTTAGGGTCGCCGGTACCTCCTGCCCTTGGTAGAGGGTAGGAGGAGTACGGGCTGGAGCCAGGGGGTATCTCAGGTCATTTAGACAGAGTAGGGACAAGGTATTTCCCTCTGCTGTCATGAGCCCTTCCCGAGGCACTCCCTGGGAACCACTGTAGTATGTGAGGGTACGGCCGTAGGTGGTAGGCACCACCAGCCAGGAGTACAGGAATTGCTCCCTGGTGCGGACCATGCCGGCTATTAAAGGACCACAGGGATGGACCAGTCCGGCACCGGCTCTTGGCAGTGGTCTCCTATAGGGTTGGCATGCCTGTAGGCCTGGGGCATTGGCCTGTCCCGCTCCAGCCTCCGGGGGATGTGCCCTCGTGTGGTGCGCCCTAGCCTCTGCTGATCCCAGGGGGTCAGCCGGCATGGTTGTCTTTTGTCTTATTTTCTTTTGTCTTATTGGTTCTGGGTTTTGCTTATGTTCATTTAATAAATATATTGGTTTATTTTATGCTGTCTGCACTTGGGTCTTTATTTCTGTTTAAATCCCCCAAGCGTCACAACCAGACACAGAGCTAATAGTCACTCATTGAAGCTCATGTGTCTCTGGGAGTCTGAAAAGTAAATGTGTATGTGTTAAACGGAGAGGAATGGAAGACTAACACTAACTGGACAAGTGGCTTGAAAAAAGCTAATTTTGAGCCACAAAAGAATCCATAGGCTTGACTGAAGCATGAGTGGGTACATTTTGCACAACAAAACCCATCTCTGCATTTTTTTTTTTTGTTGTTTTTGTTGTTGTTTTTTTTTTTTTTTTTTTTTTTTTTTTTTGATGTTGCTTTTTTTTTTTTGTCCTGAAGCATGGTTTTTCTTGTGATTGGTCAAACAGGAATGTCACTGACTTCTCAACAAATCAATGCCAGTAAGTCTTCCCATTTATCTAAAATAGTGTACATTTTAAAAAGATATTCTAACTATAAATAGCACATGAATAAACAAAATAAATGGAGACCTATCAATTAACTAATTTAAAGATGAATTCATTGTTGTACTCAAAATTTAATATGAAATTAACTGAAATTTTCTTTAATTCATAAAACCTTGATACAAATGGAAGGCGTTGGATTATAGAGGGCAACTGGTATACATGTGCATAATATATCTAAAAAATTTTGGACAAAAAATTATACCCAGAAAAATCAATATTTGGATAAAAGCTATTCCTAGGCTTTCTCTGGCTTCCCACTAGATTTTGGACCATGGACAATAAGTCCTGACGTGAAGTTGGCATTACAATTCCTTTGGAATATATCTAATACAGTTAAGATAGGGCTTCATACATACCAAACAAGTTATTTACCATAGTAGCTACATCATTTCTTTATGAACTTTTACTTGTTTCAGGAGAAAATTTAGGAACTGACTGGTTGAGGAGGTCATAAAGGGGTTCTTTACACCCCATTATACTACCACTGTTTGACTAAGGAGACCTCATGACTACATGCATCATTTTATGTTTAGCAGAATGTGTGGCTGAAATAATATAGATCACTATTTAAAAGGTAGCTGAGACACAGTGCAATATAAACTATATTTTAGGTTAAAAGTCATTACTTCAAGCCATATTGGTATGCAGTGATGTGAAACATTTCATGTGTATTTTAGTACTGTATGCACATACTGCTAAAAACAGCTAAAACCTGACTTTTTCTGTAATCTGCATAAAATTAATTGTACTGTTGGCATAATCAAACAAAGGCTGCAGTGCATTTAAGATGCTTGAATTAAATACGTTTGAAAACTCAGCATACAACTTTCAATCTTGTATATCCAAGGAACTTGTGGCAGGAACTCATGGATTGTCCATAAATCAGTAATTGACAAGAAAGTATGATGATATAACAGCTGTTTAATGTCGCACTACACAGAACAACAGAATGCATGCTGTTATTGGCTTTTATAATGGCACAGCAAATAGAACATTGTAACGTGTACAGGTATAGCAGCTTTCCTGGGGTGTACTTCCAGAATGTGTGCCATTATACAGACTTCTATAACAGTTTTTATATCAAAAAGGGAATTTATTTGCATTTATAATGTCTATTGTATGGGACAGTATGCACAATAAGGAAAGTTCAATTTGGCTGTACTGGAATTATCATTGGGCAGAACACATGCACACATCTTTGTTTTGTTTAGAGTGGGGTAATAAAAGCAGCTGCCTGTTCACTACTTGGTGTACTGTTTAGTGTGGTGTTATAAAAGCTGCTATAATTGTATACATGCTAATGTTCTGTTATGGATTTATGAAGGAAAAGTAAACAGCTTTAAATAGCATAGACTGGTTGATAAATAATTATTAAATGGAATATTTTATCTGAATTTAGATAGATGCTTTTTATCCAGTTATTTCTATTCTGCATGTTTTATTTATTAACCCCTTAACGTCCTCACCAAGAAAAGAAATCAATGGAAAAAAAATGTATTTTATTTTTATAATGTTTTATTGAATAATTATTACTTTTTTATTGAATAAATATTAAATAAAATAATTTTTTCCGTTGCTTCTTTTCTTGGTGAGGACATTAAAGGGTTAAAAAGATATAATGACCAAAAAAGTGCTCTACCAAAAAGTTACGTACAAGGTTAAAGGGTTAAAATAAAAAAAAAATCTCACTGCATACAAAACATTCAAGCATATGAAAATCAATGTGAACATCATTCAATTATTTTGATTTAACCTATTTTTTCCCTTAAAAACCTATTTTGCTAAAATTTGTCTATAATGAAAACAAAACCAAAAGCCAATCCACAGTCAGAGAGATTGACAAATTGAGGAAATTCAAGGCCATTGTTACCCTCCTCAGGAGTGATTGACCATCAAGAATCATTCCAAGAACAAGGTGTGTAATAGTTGGCGAGTTCACAAAGGACCTGAGGGTAACTTCTAAGCAACTGAAGGCCTCTCTTACATTGACTAAAGTTAAAGTTCATCAGAGGAACACCAAACAACAATGGTGTGCATGGCAGAGTTGCAAGGAGAAAGCAACTGCTCTCAAAAACAACTACCAAGGGCAGGAGGTACCGGTGACCCTAACTCCCTCTGGGTCTTCAATAGGGGACGAGCCTCGGTCCAAACTTGCTGAGTCTGAAAGATAAAGAATGCATAGATTAGTATGTACGTCAGCTAACCCCGCTGTACATGCCACTCTCAAGGCAGAAGCCAGTGGAGGAGCTCCGAGTGGCGGGTGATCTCAACGTGCAGGGCGTAAACGCCACAATGCCACTCAGAGCCCCAACGTCTGACTCTGCCTTTTATAATGAGATACAGTTGATACTAATTTAGGGTGTGATACAGCGCCGCACGGCTAGATGGTGCCAAAGGCTCACGAATGGCAGCACGGCCTCCATAAAATCCCACAAGAGAGGCTGTTAAAGCACTAAACACAGCCTCTTCATTACTTAACCCAAGGGGGCGACGTTCCAGTGCCCCCTAGAGCTGACCCAAAAGAAAAAACCCAGAAACTCCACTAAATAACTTTGTTGAAAAACTCTGTAGAATCGCTAATTATCTCAGCTGAACAACTCCGTAGGATCACTAAATTTCTCGGTTGAATAACTCCGTAGAATCCCTAAACAACTCGGCTGAATAACTCAGTTGAATCGCTAAATAACTCAACTATATAACTCCATTGAATCGCTAAATAACTCGGCTGTATAACTCCTTTGAATTACTAAATAACTCCGGGCTCCAGCCCGTACTCCTCCTACCCTCTACCAAGAGCAGCAGGTACCGGTGACCCTAACTCCCTCTGGGTCTTTAATAGGGGACGAGCCTCGGTCCAAACTTGCTGAGTCTGAAAGATAAAGAATGCATAGATTAGTATGTATGCCAGCTAACCCAGCTGTACACGCCACTCTCAAGGCAGAAGCCAGTCGAGGAGCTCTGAGTGGCGTGATCCCAATGTGCAGGGCGTAAACATCACAATGCCACTCAGAGCCCCAATGTCAACTTTTTATTTTTTGTGAATAACATTTTATTGAGCTTTCACAAGATATATCAAACATACACCAAGATACAAAAAACTCACCAGCTTTTATGGTGTCTGTCAAGCCTGTCATGAGAATTTTCTTCTGCATCACTATAAAACTATATCCAGAATTATCACCTAATAATAAAAGTATCGGACACAATCTCAGTATGATGTTTTACAACTCCAAGATCAAATCAGTCACAACCGTGCTATGGCTGGATAGACCCAAAAAAATGAAGAAAAAAAAAAAAAAAGTAAAAATCAAGGAGGGTTCACATGTATTACAATTTTTATTAGCACTAAGCTTTATCTGAAAAGCCCGAAGAGGAGTCATGTAAAACTTATGTATAATATTGTAGTGAATAAGTTGATGGCCTAAATTTTTGGATGATGAGAACACGTTAATCCAGACTACATTCCAATTTATACTAACACCCAGATATGACCGTTCTTTCTCCCAAACAGTTACACCCCCGAGGGCCTGGTCCTTAGCCGTTATAAATCTATTATAGAGTGATGATACAAGGCCCCAGGTCGAGTTGCCTGGAGTGAGAAGCTCCACCAATGGGTGAGTCTTCAACAGACTCACCAGGGAACACCATGGACTCATAGCACAGATCACATTCTCAAATACATAAAGTAAGATGTCCCAGTGAGACCAAAAATCTATTTTATTGTTTGAAAGGAATAAATGCTGGCATTGTCATCCAAAACAAGAACATTTCTATTGGACTAAGGAAGAATATAATTATTATGCAAAGAGGGGAGGATTTAAAAAAAATAACAGAAAGGTCTAACTATCTGCTATTTCCAAACATTCAATCAATTATTTAGCCAAAAGTAAATAACACAGACCCACAAAAGGTATATCTTGAAGTCTATGTGGTTCAACCACCGCCTCTTCTATAACATGACAAGATGTTAATGAAAGAGGATCCATGTCCTTCCAACCATGTCCTTAAGTGCCTCATCTGAAATGACCATTAGTGCAATTTAAAATTGGGGAAACCAAGCACCCTTACACATTTAGGCCATTTCAAGGTGGAAAGGTGTAGGTTAGCTTGTTTATTCTTCCAAATAAAAATTTTACAGGTTGTTTCCAGTTCCTTACAGAATGTGGTTGGTCATGGGAGTGGAATCATAGCGAACAAAAAAATTTACCCATGGGAGGATGTTAATGTTTATCACTGATATTCTTCTCTGAAGAGAAAAGTGTAGAAGAGAGCAACATAGTAAATCCTTCTTAATTCTATCCAAAAGTGACATATAATTGCTCTTACTAGAAAAATAATACTTGGATGAATTTTAATAACCAAATATTTAAATTCAGAAGCCCAAATATAAGCTGGAATATCAGAAGGAAGAAGATTTAGCAGGAGCATCCAACAGCATCAATACAGACATTTTGTATCTGGAGAGGAGGTTGAATTGGCTGAATTGAAGGAATGATTTTGATAAGTCAGATATATAAAGTAAAACATCATTAGCATAAAGGGAAATATAATGATGAGAATCTTTTATGGATATAGGTCTAATTATTGTATTCACAGCTTGAGCCAAAGTTTCTATAGCGAGAGCAAATAAAGATGGAGACAAAGGATACCCCTGCCTAGTGCGCCACTCTAAATGAAATTTAGTTGATACCATATGACCAATGCTAACACATGCCACAGGGTTTGTATAAAGAGTCTGAGTCATATGAACAAAGGACACTCCGAAACCACACCACTTCAAAACAGCCCACTGAAATGGCTATTCTATACAATAAAATGCCTTTTCAGTATCTAACGAGAGCACAGCAGAACCTGGCGACTGTAAAGGGGCATATTCAAAAATATGGAAGAGGCAACACACATTGTCACAAGCTAATCGAGAACATAAAAATCCAGTTTGGTCATTATGAATGAGATCAGAAATAACAGAGTCCAACCTTTTAGCACAGATTTTCACAAATATTTTAATGTGAGCAGAATTTAGACATGACAGAGGCCTATAATTCAAACAGTCTGTAGAATCCTTCCCAGATTTCAAAAGATGAGAGATAGGTGCAGTGTTTTTGGTCTGCATGAAACATTCCAAGCTCCAAGGAATACTCCACTGATCTTAGAAGAATTGGTCCAATTACATCCCACACTGCCAGCAGCAGTTCTGGGGGAATCCAATCTAGATCTGGCAATTTATCTGTCTGCATAGAAATAATTGCCTCTTTGAGTTCTTTGAATGAAATGGGGACATCGAGTTGCGTCATTTGTCAATAGACAATTCGGAGGCATATACAGTGGGTCCAGAAAGTATTCAGACACTTTAAATTTTTCACACTTTGTTTCATTTTTTTCCTCATTACTGTACACCAAAAATTTCTTCTTGTCTGTTTTTTTTCTGTCAAGGTAGGGTTATCTTGTCAGAGGAAAAATAAACAGATGTAGATTTTTTTTTTTTTTTTTGCAAATTTATTAAAAAAGAAAAACTGAAATACCATATGGTCATAGGTATTCAGACCCTTTGTGTGACACTCATATGTAACTCACATGCTGTCCATTTCTTCTAATTCTGCTTGAGATGATTCTACTACTTCATTGGAGTCCAGCTGTATTTAATTAAACTGATTGGACTTGATTAGGAAAGGCACGCACCTGTCTATAGTGCTCACAGAGCATGTCAGAGCAAAGAGGATCATGAGGTTGAAAGAACTGCCCGAGGAGTTCAGAGAAAGAATTGTGACAAGGCACAGATCTGGCCAAGGTTACAAAAGAATTTCTGCAGCACTGAAGGTTCCTAAGAGCATAGTGGCCTCCATAATCCTTAAATGGAAGAATTCTGGGATGACCACAACTCTTCTTAAACCTGACCTTCCAGCCAAATTGAGCAATCATGGAAGAAGAGCCTTGGTGAGAGAGGTGAAGAAGAATCCAAAGATCACCGTGGCTGAGCTCCAGAGATGCAATGGGGAGATGGGAGAAAGTTCCACAAAGTCAACTATCACTGCAGCCCTCCAGCAGTTGGGGCTTTTTCTCCTCAGTGCAAAACATATGTAAGCTTGCATAGAGTTTGCCAAAGAACACATGAAGGACTCCCAGACTATGAGAAATAAGATTATCTGGTCTGATGAGATGAAGATTGAACTTCCTGGTGTTAATTCTAAGTGGTATGTGTGGAGAAAACCAGGCACTGCTCATCACGTGCCCAATACAATCCCAACAGTGAAACATGGTGGTGGCAGCATCATGCTACGGGGGTGTTTTTCAGCTGCAGGGACAGGACGACTGGTTGCGATTGAAGGAAAGATGAATGTGGCCAAGTACAGATATATCCTGAAAGAAAACATCTTTCAGAGTGCTCAGGACCTCAGACTGGGCCGAAGGTTCATCTTCCAACAAGACAATGACCCTAAGCACACAGCTAAAATAACAAAGGAGTGGCTTCAGAACAGTTCTGTGACCATTCTTGACTGGCTCATTCAGAGGCCTAAACCCAATTGAGTATCTCTGGAGAGAACTGAAAATGGCTGTCCACCAACGTTGACCATCCAACCTGATGGAACTGGAGAGGATCTGCAAGGAAGAATGGCAGAGGATCCTCAAATCCAAGTGTGAAAATCTTGTTGCATCATTCATAAGAAGACTCATGTCTGTACTAGCTCAAAAGGGAGCTTCTACTCAATACTGAGCAAAGGGTCTGAATACATATGACTATGTGATATTTCAGTTTTTACTTTTTAATAAATTTGCCAAAAAACTTCTACATGTCTGTTTATTTTATTTTATTTTTTTGTCAAGATGGGGTGCTCAAGGTACATTAATGAGAAAAAAAAAATTTTGATTTTAGCAAATGGCTGCTTTGAAATAAAGAGTGAAAAATTTAAAGGGGTCTGAATATTGTCCGTACCCACTGTAATTTACTATAGAAGTCCCTAACAACACAATTAACGTCAAATGGGTGAGAAAGTAATGTACCAGTCAAGTCCTTAATTTCACTAACTGAAATAAAACACTCACCCCTGTTTTCATCAAAAGCATGTTTTTGCAAGGTCTCTAACTGTCTAATTGGATTTTTTACAAATTTTAAACTGGAATTGGAAGTAAATGAAATACAACATCCTTTTTATGAAACATTTTGTTGTCACTCATAGTACGTGGGGCAATGTGTCAGTATCATTAATTTTGCTAAAATATTTTAAGCTACTTGTAATGAATTCCAAAATGTCTGCTTTCTGAAGAAGAAATACATCGAAATACCATCTCTCTTAAAATGAGGAACAGTTTCATGTGCATGTGGAGCCAATACCAAACCCACAGGGGCATGGTCTGAAATAGTTATTAGAAGAATATCAGTAACCACCACATATTTTTTTGAATTTTAGAATTTTGGCTGAGTTGAAATGCACAACAAAAGCGGTTCCAAAAAAGGAGGGATACTTGTCCTCACGACCTTATAATTCCAGCTGTTCTAGTGAGTTTATTGTATTAAGGTTATATCTGCACCAGCACAATATAAAAAGTCAAGGCACTTAATGCATTTGAGAGGAGCATG
>JAVSBU010339445.1:0-10714 GCA_033118015.1 Loricariichthys derbyi | reverse complement strand
CATTTGGAATTATTTAATAAGTATTCATGGACAAAATATAATTAACATCAGTTTGTAATTCAGATATTTTTTAGGCCTGCAGAGAAGGTCTTGCAGACACATTCCTCAGTCTGAGAGTTAAGAAAATGCTGACAAGTTTGTACACTCTAGTACTATCACGGCCCAAACGTCCCATTAGCTGTCCCATTACCCTACCCTGTCTGTCTAAATGGAGTTTTTTTTTTTCTGAAAACACTACATTGAAACACTTTTTCATCAGGCTCAGGAACCTGAGTCCATAGCCCCTCTTGACTACGATTTTTGTTCTGCATTGCTGACAACTAACACATAAATTCTTCAGTCTTGGGACTGTAGCTCTAGGCTGCCACAGATGCAGCTTTTTAGCCTTCCTCCTCTCTGAAACAATGAGTAACAGAAGTCCAGACATGTTTGATCCACATCAAGTGTCCCCGATACTCGTCCTCTGGTCAAGCCTGGACAAACAGTCCTATGTTGGGTGCCAAATTGTATAAAAATTTAAAACTGTATGAAAATTTGATACTGGTCACCGTTATTTAGTTACAATTTTACAATTTTAACTTTTGTTAAATTGTACATCTAAAGCCACTGTCTTCGCTTATTTAAGTTCATATTGTTTTTTAAAAATTTGTAAATAGTTTGTTTAGCTAAAAAAGCTAATAAGCGCCAAGCTTACTGTTGAATCCTAATAAATAAACATGTGACATTTTTTATATTTACAGATGAACGGGATGCGGTGCAGAAGAAAACCTTTACTAAATGGGTGAACTCTCACCTGGCTCGTGTCTCCTGCCGAATTTCCGACCTATACAATGACCTGAGAGACGGCTATATGTTAACGCGGCTGCTGGAGGTGCTGTCAGGAGAACTGCTGGTACGTTTTAAGTTCCTTAACCCTTTAATGTCCTCACTATATCTTTTTAACCCTTTAATGTCCTCACCAAGAAAAAAATTAATGAAAAAATTATTTTATATTATTTTATTTTTATAATAATTTTATTATTATAAATAATTATTAATTATTTATTAAATAAATATTAAATAAAACAATTTTTCCATTGCTTTTTTTATTGGTGAGGACATTAAAGGGTTAAAAAGATATAGTGACCCAAAAAATGCTCTACCAAAAAGTTACATAGTATGTTAAAGGGGTAATTCCTCTAAATACTGTGAATGAAGCTTATTATATATTTTCATTACTAAGTACCTAAATGTCTAAATAACAATAGAGCAATGACATTTTATAACTATATGGCATATTAATATTTTTCCATATTAATAAATGTGATGACATAGAAATGCTGCGTCCTTGCTTGTCTTGATGGATCATTTAAGAAATTGTAACTGGTTTGGATTCTGTAGTGATTATTCTCAAATGATTTGCTCTAAATTGATTTACAAGAGGAACTAATCAATTCCCAAACACTCTAAAACTTACAGAATCTAATCTGTCTGTTTATTTTGTAGTGGTGAATAAAAATACATAAGATTTGGCATTGGATTCACTTAGCTTAAAAGAGTTTAATTACTGAATCACCACTAATGTTAAAAAACATTGGATTTTTTTAAACACCAGCCGCGGCCAACGAGAGGCAGGATGAGGATTCACTGCTTAGAGAACGTGGATAAAGCTCTGCAGTTCCTTAAAGAGCAGAGAGTTCATCTGGAGAATGTGGGATCTCATGACATCGTGGATGGAAACCATCGTCTCACTTTAGGCCTTATTTGGACCATCATCCTTCGCTTCCAGGTTGGATATGTTACGGAGTGATATGTTAGAGTATAGTGTGCTACAGTAAACTTGACACTGTAGCATGTTACACAGTGTGGTGTTTTACAGTAGGATGTGTTACAGTGTGTTGGATCACAGTAGGATCTGTTACAGTGTTCTGGATTACAGTAGGATGTGTTAGAGTGTGTTGGCTTACAATAGGATGTATTACAATGTGCTTGATTACAATAGGATGTGTTACAGCGTGCTGGGTTACATTAGGATGTGTTACAGTGTGATGGATTACAGTAGGATGTGTTATAGTGTGCTGGGTTACAATAGGATGTGTTACAGTGTGCTTGATTACAATAGGATGTGTTACAGTGTGCTGGGTTACATTAGGATGTGTTACAGTGTGATGGATTACAGTAGGATGTGTTACAGTGTGCTGGATTACAGTAGGATGTGTTACAGTGTGCTGGATTACAGTAGGATGTGCTACAGTGTGCTGGATTACAGTAGGATGTGTTACAGTGTGCTGGATTACAATAAGATGTGTTACAGTGTGCTGGATTACAGTAGGATGTGTTACAGTGTGCTAGGTTACAATAAGATGTGTTACAGTGTTCTGGGTTACAGTAGGATGTGTTACAGTGTGCTGGGTTACAATAGTATGTGTTATAGTGTGATGATTTACACTGCAGTGTGATACAATACAATACGTTGCAGTGGGACGTGTTACAGTGAGATGTGTTACATTAGTGATTGTTAAAGTAGGATTTTACATTCCCTTTTCTGCTCTGTATTTTCTGGTTTTCCTCTTTTTGTTTCTTCTTGCCACCAGACATTTCCCTCTCACTTCTCTCTCACATGTTCTTTTCTCTTTTATTTATTCACTACTATTTAATTTTCTATTTTTCTCTCTTACAGTTTTTTCCTAATTTTTCTCCTCTTTACCTCTACTTTCTTTGAGTGCTTCTTTTTTCCCCTCATCCAGCCGTTGTTCATTCAGCCTCTTTCTTGATGTTTGGTGCCTTCTGTTCATCATCCTTCTCACCCCTCCTTCCTCCAGCTCAGTTTCAGGTTCTGACCTTAGTCAGCAGATCAGAATTAAACACTGCAGCACATACAGAGAGATACAGAGAGAAAGATTCAGAGAGAGAAACTGAAAGAGATACAGAGAGAGAGAGAAAGCACAGAATGAGGAATATTTCTGGTTGGGTTTATTTAATTATGTCATTCATTTTTTAATTAATTTTTGTTTATTTGATGAGTTGATTGCAAAAATTTTTTATCCCCTTGTCAGTCAGTATTTTTTTCTTATTTCTTCTGTTTCAGCTTTTAAAGGTTTTTGTAATTGTTCTTTTCTTCTTCATTTCTCTATTCTATATTTACCATTCATTCGTTTTTCTTTCTTTCTTTGTCTTCTCACTTAACTTTCTGTGTTAATTTTTCTACACATTCTTATATTTTTTCTTATTTTTTTCTCCCTCCTTTACTGTAATACTCTTTTATTTCTTCTTTCTTTTGTTTCTGATATTGTTTCTTTTCCCATCCTTTTTCTTTCATCATTCTTTTTCATTACCGCTCCTCCATCTCTCTGTTCTTTTTTCTGTTTCTTTTTTGTTTTTCATTATCCTAGTCCCTATTGATTTTTATCTTTCTACTGCTGTTTTCTTTTCTCACTTTTCAACCAAAGTTCTTCTGTTGCCTTTCTTTCTTTCTTTCTTTCTTTCTTTCTTTCTTTCTTTCTTTCTTTCTTTCTTTCTTTCTTTCTTTCTTTCTTTCTATTCTCATTATTTATTTATAATCATTATTATATTATCTATTCTCAGTTCCCTATTGTTTTATTACTAAACATTTATATTTCACCCTTTTCTAGTTTATATGTAGCTTTCTTTCTTTTTCTTCATGTTGACATCGCTTAAGTTTTCATTTAACCGTTTTCTCTTTTGTCCCATTTTTTCTTTTGATTTTAACCTGTATATTAATCTAATCTCCCCTTGGTTTTCACCCTTTATGTTGATCTTTGCTTGTGATTTTTATTTTTCACTCTTGTATATTTTTATCTCTTCTTTTTTGTTTCTGTTTTCTTTTATTTCTCTGGAGGCTTTCATTGTTTTATGCAGCCCTCCCTCATTCATTCAGTTCACCAATATCCTCTTTCTTTATTTCCTTCTTTATTTGTTTTTGTTGATCTCTTCTTACTTTTTGTTTTACATCTCTTTCTATTCCTTTTTCAGTCATACATTTTCATCCTCTTTTCATACTGTGCCATTTTCTTTATTTTTCCACCCGCTGCTTTTTATGACCAGGGTACGAGTGGCTTTATCAGACAGCTGTCCAGATTCCTCAGGGAGCCATAACATTTGTGTTTCTCTTCCAGATCCAGGTGATTAAAATTGAGACAGAGGATAACAGGGAAACTCGCTCGGCTAAAGATGCTCTCTTACTCTGGTGCCAGATGAAAACTGCAGGGTGAATCCTAGAAACTTTATAAATACAATCGTACAAGTATTAATTTAAATAGGAAGCACATTATAAAACCTAAATATTTGAAACAATTAAAACAAATTAGGGCTTGATTTTAAAATCGAGTTAGTTGCTTTGATTTTATTTTGGTTTAGTTGAGACATTGTTTTATGTTGTTTGTTTTATACATTGTTGTAGTTTCAGTTTATTTTGTCTGAACTTTAATTACCTTTGTTGGAATTAAGAGGTGTTTGTTGGAGGTTAATACTTTTTTTGGGTTCTTAGGTATCCTGAGGTGAACATCCACAATTTCACCACCTGCTGGAGGGATGGACTCGCTTTTAACGCTCTCATACACCGACACAGGTCTGTAATGATCTAGTCTGATTTATCTCATCAGGACTGAGTGATATATCAATGCCTTAATAATATCTTGATATTTTAATATTTAATATATTTATAACCATATTAAAGAGTATGGGTGTGTTTTCTCATTCAGGCTGATTGTTAAGGTTTAAATCTGAATTATAATTGATATTAGGAATTTGATTTAGAATTACTATTTTAATTTGAATTATTAGGTAAATTTATGGAGTTGATTTGACACAAGTGACTCAACCTTCCCATTTATCTGATATTGATACCAACAGTAAGAATATACTCCCAGTGATAGTGGAGAACCTGTAAATGCCCCAATCAACCGTCACATTGCACCCATGAACTGCGATGCTAATGTTTACAGCAGATATATAAACTATATATAAATCTTATGTTATTTATGGTCCTGTTTCAGACCAGATTTAATTGATTTTCACAAATTAACGAGATCGAACGCAACACATAACCTGCAGCAAGCTTTCAACATTGCTGAGCAGAACCTTGGCCTCACCAAACTGCTCGATCCAGAGGGTACGATATTTCATTATCATATACATCAAAGGGTGTCCTGTTTATTTATTTCTTTTCTTAATAAATTATACTTTTTATTTCTCCAGATGTGAACACAGAGAATCCAGATGAGAAGTCGATTATAACCTATGTTGTGTCGTATTATCACTACTTCTCCAAAATGAAAGCTCTGATTGTTGAGGGGAAAAGAATCGGAAAGGTGAGTGATTGAATTATTGAATTAAAATAATTATATAATAATAAAATTTTTATATATATATATATATATATATATAATGTAAAATCACCTGTTCCGCAATTATTCAATTATTGGCACCCATATCAATTCCTAGAAAATAATGTATTTGAATCATCAAGAAAATAGCCACTCACCTGCAGATGCCCTTATCTACAGTCAGAGCAATTATCAAGAAGTTTAAAACACCTGGAACAGTGGCAAACAAAACGAGAATGCAAGTTTATAGTGGTGCTTAAAAGTTTGTGAACCCTTTTTAATTTTGTTTTTACATTTTCTGTATTTCTGTGTAAATATGACTTAAAACATCATCAGATTTTCACACAAGTCCTAAAAGTAGATAAAGAGAACCTAGTTACACAAATGAGACAAAATATTACACTTTATCATTTATTTATTGAGGAAAATTATCCAATATTACATATTAGTGTATCTGGTGTGCCCCCTAGTGTAGTAATAACGTTCAGTAATAAATTGAACGTTTGTGGTAACTGTTGATCAGTCCTGCACACCAGCTTGGAGGAATTTTATCCCACTCCTCCATACAGAACAGCTTCAACTCCGGGATGTTTGTGGGTTTCCTCACTTCAGGTCCTTCCACAACATCTCCATTGGATTAAAGTCAGGACTTTGACTTGACCATCCCAAAACATTAACTTTATTCTTCTTTAACCATTCTTTGGTAGAACCACTCGTATGCTTTGGGTCATTGTCTTGCTGCATGATCCACCTTCTCTTGAGGTTCAGTTAATGGAGAGATGTCCTGACATTTTGATATTCTGATATAATTAAGAATTCATTGTTCCATCAATGTTAGCAAGCCGCCCTGGCCCAGATGCAGCAAAACAGGCCTAAACCATGATACTACCACCACCAAGTGGGTCTGGGGCAACACAAAAGATGAGTATGTGAAAAAGCACATCATGCCCACTGTGAAGTATGGGGGAGGCATCATGAACTCTTTCAAAAAGCAGGACATTTTAAATCAGAATCTAAAGGCCTCTGCTTAAAAGTTGAAGATGGTTTGTCATTGGGGCTTTCAGCAAGATAATGACCCTAAAATGGTTCATCAGCCACAAAATCAAGCTCCTCCCATAGCCATCTCAGTCCCCAGACCTCAACCCAATTGAATTAGCTGCATCGAAGAGGACACAGGCCACTAGATGACTAAGTGATTGTTCAAAGAGGAATGGTCAAAGATGATCCCCAAAAATCTCCCAGTCTGTGAAATGCTAAAGGAGAAGATTATATGCTGTCTTGTTGGTAAAAGGGGGCTATACAAAGTATTAACATCAGGGGTGCCAATAATCGTGGCACACATGATTACATGTAAAATAATTATTTTTATTTTTATTACTTAAGATAGGATAATTATAAAATAGTAATAATTAGTCATCGTAGTAATATTCTCTTTCAGGAATGAAGAAAAGTCAAGAAAGACTTTTTATCAGTGATTAGTTTATAGTAATAATTTCATTACTTATTTTCATTATTGACTTTTTATAATAATATTTGTTTTTATTTATTAGGTGCTGGATAACGCTATCGAAGCAGAGAATATTATTCAACGTTACGAAACTCTCGCCTCAGATCTGCTCGAATGGATCGAGAAAACCATTAGCATTATTAGCAACCAGAAGTTTGCTAACTCTCTAACAGGAGTGCAGCAGCAGCTTCAGGCCTTTACAACTTACTGCACCATCGAGAAGCCTATAAAGTACGCTATGAGCATTAGCACACACATTAGCCGGCGCTACACAGTAGCCACTCTACCATATTGAACTACTATGATCAAAAAAATCAGTAGCCATTAGCATTCATTTGATGTAGCAGCATTAGACATTAGCATTCTGTTTCACATACTTGATCTAGTTTCATACAGTGTAAATTCATAACTTTTTTTAGAATTAGTACCATTCGTATAATGATATAGCAAAACTACATATTAGCTCTCTAGCTATCCACTACTGTTAATGTGAGCATTATTATAAACATGCTAATACAAACCATGTATGCTGCATTGAATTCTTCAGGTGCATTTTCTGTTATATTATTCATTTTATGAATTTATTTAGCTAAAATGCAAACCTGTACCCCAGTGTTAGCATCTTAACTGAAACACTAACACACAGAGCTAAATCATCATATTAATTAACAAATGCTGCATGTTCAAAGCTTCATGAAGCTTTTATGCTAATATGATGGGAGATTAAATGTTAATTTACATATAATTTTATTTATTTATGTATTTTCTTATCTCAGGTTTCAGGAGAAAGGAAACCTGGAGGTTTTGCTCTTCACGATCCAGAGTAAACTCAGAGCTAACAATCAGAAACCGTACGTTCCTTATGATGGGAAACTGATCTCTGACATCAACAAGGTAGAGAAATAAATCTATGGAAGCAGTTTATAAACAATATGAAAAAATTTACATAAGTCTTTACTATCAGATATCTACTTAATTATTGAGTTACTTCTTAATATTTTATTACTTAAGCATTATTGTTCTGGAAGTTGTTTATTCCTTGTAGAACGTTTCCACATAAAGGTGTTAAATGTGATAATAAGTCATTAAAATTTAAAGTAAAGCTCAAAAACCTGATAAAAACCCTTCACAAAATGATTTCAGAGATATATTATATATTTTAATGGAAAATATTTTAAAAGTCTACATAATTTTATTATCACTTACCAGAATAGTGATGTTTCTGATTTTCTTAAGCATTTTCAAGAAAAGTTTATTAACGTACAATTAATTAAATTGTAACGTACAATTAATGCAAATTGCATGTTTCTGGTAAGGCATGGGAGCGACTGGAGAAGGCGGAGCATGAGCGGGGTGTGGCTTTAAGAAAAGAGCTGATTCGTCAGGAGAAACTGGAGCTTTTGGCCCAGCGCTTTGATCACAAGACCACCATGAGACAAGCATGGCTTAATGAGAACCAGCGCCTCGTCTCTCAGGTAAATCAGTACTGGCTTCATAAGATATACAGTAGAGGTTTCTGGTTTACTCTAGAGGGTTCTGTCTTAATGTAAAGGATTCTTTCTTGATCTAGAGGTTTCTTTCCTAATTTAGAGGATGTTATTTTAAACTTTAGAGCCCTACCTTAATCTAAAATTTCTCACTTAATCTACAGAGTTTTAGCATGACCTTGAGGGTATGTCCTAGTGTAGTGTTAATCTAAAGGCTTCTAGCATCTTCCACAGAAGTCTAGCAAGATCTAAGGGGTTCTGGCTTTATCTAGTGGGTCCGCATTATTGCAGACAGAGTTATCTTAACCTAGTGGGTTTTGACTTAATCTAGAGATTCTAGCTTACCTATAGGCTTCTATCTTAAAACACGTAATTCTAGCATGACTTAGAGGGATCTGACTTTTTCTGAATTATTTATGTAGTCAAAAGAAGGCAATTCTAGTGATGTTGGCAATGTGTGCATCAAAGGAGAGATCGGAATCAAATGTGACATCAAAGTTTTCTACAGACAGACTTTGTGTTACCAAACAGTCATTGAGGATTAGGATAGATGTGCAAAGTCTGTCTCTCGCAGCCTTGGGTCCAACTAATAAAACATCAGGATTAAAAGAGTTAAGACAAAGAAAATTTAATGGCATCCAGTCTTTCACTTCATTTACATAATCCTCAATTTTACTGATTATAAAGATGTGGTTTGGCTGATATGTACAACTGTATATCATGTGCATAAGTGTGGAAACTAATGTCATGCTTACAAATAATTAAGCTTAATGGCATCATATGCAGAGAAAATAATAGGCATCTTTGGTAGTTTGATTTAAGTTATGTTATCTAGTGGGTTGTGTCTTAATTTAGAGAGTTCTGACTTAATCTAGATGTTTATAGCTTACTCTAGATGGTTCTTGCTCTTCTAATAACTAATTTGCTCTGTTGAGCTAGGAACCACTGTCTTGAAGTTTGGAGGGATATTCTTGTTTCTAGGAAGCTCTGACTTGTCAAGTGCTGCTCTGTCTTAAACTAGACTTAATCTACGAAATTGGCTTGTACTAGAAAGTTCTGGATTACTCTAGAAGTTTTTGTCTTAAAGGACTTAAAGGATGGTTCTGTAGATAGGATAATATCCCCTCTTCACTGTTTTCAGTATATCATCATCATATATCATCATCATCATCATCATCATCATATATCATCTGATTTATCTTGATTCCCATATTAACTATTTGCTCTATAAGGGCTGAGGATCCATTACCTCATATACAACGAAAGAGCTGTTTTGCAATATGATATTTGAAAACAAATATACCTGACCTTCATTTGTCCAATCCTTGAGTATGCTGGCCTGGTTTGGGGTGGGCTGGCCTCTCCAAGGAGCAGGAGAGAGTACAGAAATGAAGGTGGAGAATCATCAGTATTACATCTTCTACGTCTCAAAAATGAAAAAAAAAAATATATATTTTTGTCACTTATTTCAGAAAGTAAAACCCATATATTTGTCATGATACTGGATGAAGGACCTATGCGTAGGGGGTGTAAATAACTAGTGATGACTGCGGTACGTACCAGCTGACTCTATGCTATCTATAGCCCTATCAATTACCTCGGGCCTTCTGTACCTACCCCACCTCTCCTCTTGCCGAGAGAGCCGGTACTTTCGTCCCTAAGGGGAAGGGTAACCAACAGAAATGTCACCACTAAGATGGGCATGATCAGGATGAAAGGGAAGAGGGCATGATGATGACAAGGATGGGGAGTGGATGAGTGAACAAAAAGGCAAACGGTAAATATAGGAGAGAAAAAGGCGTGTTAACCAAAATAATGAGGCAAAGCTCGAGAGCAAAAACCAACGAAGAAACCAAAGGGGAAGGTAGAACCAACGCACCGAGTAATACTCTAAGAAAAAATGGCAGAAGCTCAAAAGGGCGTGGGCACACGAAGCAAACCACACACAAAAGAAGCTCCCGTCAAAAACCTGAAGTATGTGTAATGATTCTATATATAATATATGGGTTTCGGTTTCTCAAATGAGTGACAAAAAATATTGAACGTCATGATATTCAGTTTTTCTAGATGTACCTGTATTCAGTTGTTGAGTGAAGAGGCTACCCTACATACCTACTCCAACATACTTAAGGAATACTAACATACTAAATCTCAGCATCTACACACATGGACAAAATTGTTTGCACCCCTCGGTTAATCAAAGAAAAACCCACAATGGTCACAGAAATAACTGAATCTGACAAAAGTAATAATAAATAAAAATTATATGAAAATTAACAAATGAAAGTCAGAAATTACTTTTCACTCATGCTTCAACAGAATTATTTAAAAAAATAAACTCATGAAACAGGCCTGGACAGAAATGATGGTACCCCTGAAAATAATGTGATCAAAGG
>JAVSBU010339444.1:0-17659 GCA_033118015.1 Loricariichthys derbyi | reverse complement strand
TTATTCGCTTGTGTTCAGGTATTTATGACCTATTTACCAGACCAGATCGTAAATAAATTCATTTTTTGAGTGTTTAATAATACTTTTTTTTATTGTTTAAATGGATTTGATGGATAGATTATGGTATAAGCTTGCAATTTCCGTTAAAATCGATCGGGGGTGCATTTTTGTCACTTATCATACTTTAACTTGCTCTAACTCAAAAGTACAATTTGCGACTTAGGCCGGGTATTGCCGTAGTGGGTCACATTTTCATATCGCGATGGATTGTTACACCCCTAATGCACACAAAATGTGGAGCGCCCTCTTTGCTTTATTCTTTTTGCCACCCCCAGGGACACTGTGTAACCGATAGCCTTCACCTCATCAGAGGCCGTGTTTAATCTCAGCTGGTAGAGCACTGGTTGTAAGCGCTAAACTTCCACAGTTCTCACACGGCCTCTGACAATGTGAGGCGTATTGGTCAGGTTATGTCCTCAGATCTGGCATGCAGAAATCGACCAAGAGACGGGTCTGGGCACCGAAGGGTACAGAAGGTCAAGTGCATACAAGAGACTGTGTGAAAGGCAGTTTAGCCCAATATAAAATGTTGATGGTGTGATTTTACACTAAGAATGCAGTAATGAGTAATGAATGACATCAGTATCGAAATCCATAGGCATTAATATGGTTGATCCTTTGTTGCTCTCACAGCCTCCATTCTTCTGGGAGGGCTTTATACAGATTTCTGATTGTCTGTGGCAGTTTTTGCAGTTTCATTCAGAATTTTTGAGGTCAGACTCTGATGTTGGAGAGAACTTGACTCGAGATCTCCATTCCTGGTCACCCCAAAAAAGATGTTTGATGGGGTTGAGGTCGGGGCTCTTTACAGACCAGTAAAGTTCCCCAACCAAGCCATTATGGACCTTGCTTTGAGCACTGGAACGGAAAAAGGGCCTTCCCCAAACTGTTCCCAGTTGGAAACATACAGTTGTCCAAAATATCTTGATATGCTAAAGCATTAAAATTTCCCTTCACTGGAATTAAGTGGCCTATAAAACAGCCCCATAACATTATCTCTCATCCAGCAGACTTTAGAATTGGGCACCATGCAGTCAGGCAGGTAACGCATTCGCCAAATCCAGATTCACACTTTAACTTTTCTAACATTTTTTACTTGCTTTTCTCTGAGACCTTTAACCTCACAAAATAACTTCATCGTTATCAACGTTTGCAAAGATGGTCTGTTGCTCAAATAAATCGAGGATTTTACCCATGTTTGTTCTGTTTCTTAAATATGTTAGAACACAGCACAGCAGGGTGAAGACAGAAATCACTCTCCCAGTGCATCACCTGGCTCTGGGGTAAACTATATCTTCATGTATATGCGCCATTATTTCTCCTGTTGTCTGTTTGTGTTGATTTGTATGCAATTTAAAAAAACAACCTTGTCTTCATCAGGTCATATATTACATCACTGGCACAACAAAGTCTCCCACCGAAGGACCGGAAGCCCAAAAAGAGTCCACGGAGGAAGACGTTTCCCCTGCTAAGGTGGACAATCCAAATGCTTGTGATATTTCCCAAAAGGCAAATGAATTAGCTACATCTGACATGACCTTAAATGCCCCAAAATCAGAGGAGCAAATCGAGAAAGAGTCAGCAGACAAGCCTATTTATGCAAGTCTTCCAAAGAATCCCATCAGAGCTGGAGATGATGTGTGTGTTGCTCCAGTAGAACAGCCAGCTCAGCAAATCAAAAAGAAACCAGACAGTTTAGTGCTGTTTTCAGCCTCTGAAAAGCTCATCATTCCCACTGATGGACCTGAGGCTCAGCGAGTGGAATCGTTATCACAAGAGGACGAGCAAAATGTGGTGATGAGATCGTCTAAGGTTCGAGCCACATATGACGAGGATGGCAGTTTGAGCCCCGATACTCCTGGAGAGGAGCCTCCCCCTCATCCCGACAACATCGCCTTCATGATTACCAAAACCAGAGTACAGGCCCTTTCCACTGGAGAGTACCAGCAGCTGGTGAGCACCCAGAATCAAGATATCGAAACCGTTAAAGTTGGCACAGATGCAACTGTGGCTGCACCTGAAGATGGAGAGTTTAGCAAGAAACCTGTCGTCATAGTCTTTGACGAGCCTATGGACATCCGACAGGCATACAAACGTCTTTCGACCATTTTCGAGTGTGAGGAAGAGTTGGACAGATCACTGTCACGAGAGCGCATCATGGAGGATACCGAGGAGTCAAACGAAAAAACGGAGTCACGCAAAACAGCACAGGCAATGACCAAAGAATGGGTAGCAAATCAGTGCAGGTCTGGTGATGGCAATCATCTCCAAGTACCCGGGCAACAACAGAACCTCAGTGAGGGCTCATCAACGGAGTCAGAAGATGGATCCCAAGCAGAGCTCCCCAGCGATGCCAAGCAAGAAGTTAAGAAGAAATTTAAGTTCAAGTTTCCCAAGAAGCAACTAGCAGCCATTGGTCAGGCCCTGCGCACTGGTACGAAAACAGGGAAAAAGACATTGCAGGTGGTGGTGTATGAAGATGAAGAGGAAGCCGACGGCACGCTGAAGGAAGGAAGAGAGGCCAAGAGGTTCGAGATCAAAGTTAGGCCTGATTTAACCAGCCCTGTTGCTGCTGCCGCCGAGACATCAGACACAAGTGCAGTCGCCCCACAACCGTCTGTAGAGCGGACTAATGAGATCTGTCAAACCACATACAAAACCTTAGACAGCCTGGAAGAGACCATTAAAGAACTTGAAACCACGATCAGCAACATGGATCCTGCGCTGTCCCCCAAAGCTGCTCATAAAGATTTAAAAGTTAAGAGGGTTTCTGAAAGCCAGCCAACACAGGAGGGGGGAAGTCCCTCAAAGAAGCCAGCTCCTCTTGGCCCAAAGCCTCAGAAGCTTTCTCAGAAAAAGAAGGCCAAAGTGCAGTGCGTTCCCCGTCCGTCGTCCTCTGGCACCACCAAACAGGTGTTTTCCTTCAGCATGCCTCGCCCCCCCCTCCCCACTAGTGGCTTGGGTCTTCCTTTGATGGTTTGCCAATTTAACCTGATTTTAATCAATTGTGAATGCCTGTAGGGTGACTTCTTAATTCTGGGTGTGATTCATAGAATTGGATTGCTGTCCTTTCGCTTTTTGACTCTTGACACGGTGATGGTATTCTCTGCCCAAATGACTTGCCCTGTCTGATCTTGGTTTGATTGATCACTTGATTGTGCATGTTGCAAGGAAATGGTAGTTCACTTTAGCATGCTGTCTCTATTTTCTTGGAACCCACAATCACTGATCTGAAATCTGTGGTATCTCACAAATTTCCAGTTTCATTCTTGTCCATCTGTTGACTTTCTTTCCCTTGTGATTTCCTTCACAGAGCACCAACGGTTCCTCTTCTACAAGTCGACTTGCTTCACCCAGATCCCGACAACAAGCAGGAAATGTGGAAAAGCCAACCAAACCCCAGAAACTACAGGACTCACAGAGCCCATTTCGGCAGGTTGTTTTACTGTAGGAATATGGGTTAAAAATTCAGATTGTAGCTTTCTGTTACGCTGTATATTAAAGCTGCGATTGGATTTATTGAATGGACTTGAATGGATCAGCTGAATCTCTATGGTTAAGACTGTACAACAGTCTCACAATTTAAGGAACAGATACTTAGATGCAAGGTGTTGGTTGTGGATGGATGCATCAAAAAGTGTGGGATTTTTTTTGTTCATTTGGTGTGGTAAAGTGCCAAACTTCTATTTCTTGCTTTAATAAGTGCCGTTTTATATATGAGACCTATTCAAAGACACTTCACTTTGTTGAAAAATACAAGGAAATGTTTTAATCTTTACATTATATAACACACTGGATCTTTGTTTTCAGACTGTTGGGATATGGTACAGGGATTACATTACAGAATTTTAAAAATAACATACGTTGATCCATTCTTACATGATGTTTAAGGGCCAAACCGGTATAGCTTGGTATCAAGGATGACCCTTGATAAGGCACCTACACCCTACAGATAAACCTGATTGTCTTTCCATTCTCTAACAGTTCTGGGAAAGGCTATCAATGCTCAGCTCTAATAATCATTCCTTTCCATGGATGCTGGTAAGGTGGAGGATCTAACACAACCAGGCACCGCAAGCATAATCTGAATAACAGATATTGTTTAAGCGAATGAAAATTGTCCATGGTTTATTCATGGATTGTCCCAAATTCCCAGTGGTGCTTGCCTTGGTCCAGCATTGTCACATGTCTAAGCAGTATTGATTTTATTGTTCATATTTTCCTGTCTGACTGCTCCACCCTTGATCATATTCAGCACTTGTTATATTTGCTGTGTCTTCATAGCTTGGTCAAGGCCTAAACGTGCCCACTTTCACTAGGTATTAGCAGCACCAGCAGGTATGCCAACTGTCTCACCAGCTTCAATAGATATGGCCTTCCATTTCTTTAGTAAAGTTCAAATTCCCTTCCTTTCCCGCATTTTCTGCTTCTGGCTACTGTTTTTCTTGAGTTGTCAGTGTTCGGTATATACGTCATTCTGTGTATAAAAGGTTCATGGCTGAGGGATTTTGTTGTATTTATGCCACGGTTGTAGTAAATCTGTACATAAGGGGTTTGGTTAAAATCAACTGTATACATGTTACTGAAACATTTGGGGGAAATTATGTTATGATAGCCACAATACCTGCAGGATTCGAGTGAACAATTAAAAAAAAAAAAACAAAAGCACCAAATATGGCTTATAAACTGTGTACATTTACTTTTGTTTAAAACTGTTCTTTTAACACTTGCAGCATTAGATTTAGTGGTGCTTTTGAGTATTTTTGAGGGATTGGATTGTCCTTGCTGGATTTATATTTGATGGATGGTTAAAAATGATGACTATATACGTGTGTACAAAGATATTTTTCTGAAAATAGAAAATAGATGATAGAAAAAAGATTGTTTATTTTGTTCAGTTGCTGACTAGTACTTATAACAGAAATGACTAAAAGATACTGTTCTTTAGACGCATTTCTCTGCAATACCAAAGCTTCATTTATTATGAGACTTGTGTTAGAAACCTAACTGGAGAGTGAATGTGTGCATTTCATTACCATAGAATCCATGCGTCACTTGGATCAAACTTTTTTTAATGTTAAAATACCGATTTGTGTTTAAAAAAAAGAAGATTTGGACTCGCGTGCCCATAGTTCCCTCCTATGCATGCCGTGGTGTAGATGATAAAGAATACCATGTTTGTGCAAATAAAGGCTGTTAATATGTATTCTGGTTTCATAAATCTGTATAACCTGTACAAAAGTTGTGCCAAGAAATGCTTATAAGGTGAGTTTAATTCCTTATACGTTCAGTTTCTCAAGTTGTTTTCACTTTGGACCGTTTAAGCATTTGTGGTCTCAATTAAGAGTCATGGCTTCATTGACCTCTAATTAAACACCCTAATCGCTGAACCACTGTTGTGTTAAATGTTAAAGATAATTGTTTGAGTACAGTGAATAGTGTCATGTTCAAGAAACCAGTTGGAGATTATTAGTGCTTTGGGACACAGTGTGTCATCCTGCTGGATGTAGCCAGAAGATGGTACGGTGTGCTCATAAAGGGTTCCACATGGCCAGCAACAATTCTCAGGTAGCCTATGGCATTTAACTGATGCTTAGTTGGTATCAAAGGGTCGGTTTGAATTTCAGCAAGGTCTTCTTAACCATGTTTACACACCTCAGCCTAGCGGTTAAGGCACTGGACTATGGAGCAGAAGGTACAGGGTTCAAATCCCACCTCTGCTATTTGCCACTATGGCTTCCTGAGTAAGGCCCTTAACCTATAGTTCAGATTGAAAGACTACCAATTGTAAGTCCCTCTGGATAAGAGCATCTGCTAAATGGCATAAATGTAAATATAGTTTTCATATGGTTTAAAATTTGACTTGAACAGACCTTGTTGGTACAGCTTTTAAAATCAGAATCAGTTTATTTACATTGTCAATGAACAGATTAACAGACTAGGAACTTGCTTCGGCATAAAGGTGCACATAAAGAGAGCTCCAGAATGCCATGGCAGCTGTACTTCGTGCCAACGTAAGCTAGGAAATACAGAGTAATACATGGGATGAGTGTAGTGGAGAAAAAAAAACATCCCCAGACTATGCTCATTAATGAGTACAGTTTGGGAACTGAAAAAACACTGTCATGCACAAATACACATTACAACATGAAGATCAAGACTCCCAACAGGAATAAAGCAACAATGATGTAGAATGGGGAAATGAACATAAGAGCATCTCTTTGTAGTGAACTTCAGGAAGAATTGTTTTTATTCCAGCAGTGACCTTGGCTAAGGCCCATGCTGACAAGAGAAAAGCAGATAAAAGAAACGACTCTACGGCAGCAGTTGTGCTCATTTAATCACGACTACCTCTAATCCGTTTTAAATTGTCCAGTTTGGTCTCCAAAAGGATCCAGTCCCCTCTGCAAGGCAGCCAGCTTCTCCAAGATGGTCCCAGTCTCTCGGCTTAACGTCACAGTCTGAGTGCTGACAGCTCTGCCCACCACATCAATCATGTCAGGCAGCTTTAAGGGGTCTTGGACAGCTGCCCCATTCTTCGACTTTCCCGATACACCAGGGCAATGCCTAATCCAATCAGCAAAACACCTGATCATGGATCCGAATAGATAGATATCCTCAATGCCCTCCATGGAATGAGCCGCCAAGCACACGACCAGCCACTTCTCCTACACTTCCGTCATGTAGTCAGCCGAAAATGTTCATTGTCTTATATGCATATCCTAGTCAAGGTGACACAGGGTGCAAGACAGGAACAACACTAGACAAGGTGCCAGTCCCTCATAGGGCACATCCACTCAAACATGGTCACACACCAAGGACACTTTGAAAACACCGATTAGCCTAACAGGCATGTCTATGGAATGTGGGAGGACACCGAAGTACCCAGAGAAAACCCACACTGACACAGAGAGGATATCCAAACTCCACACCTGAAATTGTATCTTTATTTCAAATGTTTTATGTCACTTCTATTGCTGTTGTTGGGATGAGATGTGATTAAAATGTAGGACCTTTGGTTCACTTTCAAACTTAAACTCTAACCCGAAGTCAATATCGTTGTTCTTTAATTTTGTAATTAATTGTAATCACACTGTTGTTATCCGAAGGTTGTTTTTTTTAATTTTTATTATTCAGCCATTTTTCGGCATGCTGTTTCGCCCGCAGTTTTCGAGATATCGACATGGGACAAAATGTGCAGAATTCTTGGGAGAAGTGTGCTTGTATACAGATAAGAAATCACATGTCGCATTTGCGCGCTATGCGCGAAAACGTGAGAGATTTTTCCCATTGACTTAACATTACGGCCAAATTCGAACGACCATAACCCTGACAATTTTTGAGCTAGAAACATCTAATTTGGCACGCATGGACGGTGGGGCATCCTGACCCGGCACTTGAAGTCATGGCCTGATCGGGCACTCCGGTCACTTTTTACCACGCCCACAATTTCCGGCCATCAGAAACCCTTTGAGCACAATGTTATTTGGTCGTTTTTTGATGCTCAATTTCGCCCGCAGTTTTCGAGGTATTGACACAGGACAAACACTGAAACATGCAGAATTCTCGGGACACGGTTGCTTGTATACAGCTAAGAATTCGCACATTGCATTGCAAACAAATTTCCCATTGACTTAACTTAGCCAGCTTCAGATGGCTGTAACTCTGACACTTTTTGAGCTAGAAACATCAAAATTGGCAGGCATGGACCAGGGGCACCCTGACATGGCACATGCGTCGTGGCAATCACACTCGCATTTTCTGCAGGAAATGCACCTCTCTGGTTAAAGTTTGTTATGTTAGGATTATTTGGCTTAAATGATTTCTAGTGTGGAAGTCCTGTTGCTAGCCCTGTTTTTTTCCTCTTCACTGGTCTGAGTTGTTTAATAGGACTTAGTACATTTAAACCTTATTATTTTAATCTTATCTCAGTTCTGTTTTGTGTGTTTATATACTGGAAGGTATTAAGATAAAAACGGCGTCAAAATATTGTATTAAAATACTGTAATATGCTAAGTATGCATGGATGCTAAAAATGCTGCAACCACGTTTTCGTTAGCATAGGGTCTGGAAGGCTTTCAGCAGAAATGTTATCCCGTTTTTTCTGACTAGGCAGAAAGTCTCAGTGAGTTAAACTTCGTTTCTTATTTTTAACACAGGTTTTTTCTACATTTTACATATTTTAACACGTCATTTTATAACGCGTTACGCTGTTGCTGTAATTCGCAAGCCGTCCGATAGATGGCAGCACGGACACACAAAAACAGACTAACAGCTTATGATGACTAATGAAATGTTTTTAAGCCATATTTAAATATGATTGTTGGATCTCTAGCTAGTCAATTAATTAATCTATTCAATCTAATCATCTAATCTAATCAGTATAATCATCCATTAATATATCTACTACCTATCTATCTATCCATGTATCCATCCATATATTTATCTATCATTCATCTGCCTGTCTGTCTGTCCAACCATCTACCCATCCGTATATCCATCTATCAGTTGATCTACCCATCCATCCATCTATCTGTCCATTAATACATCCATTATTCCATATACAGTTGCAATCAAAAATATTTAATGCCCTCTACTCCAAATACATTGTAGAGATGTGGATGAAAGATCCTCCTCCATCTCACGCTGTCCTCTGAATCTTTTGTCCTCACACCAACTACTTCCATGTCCTCTCTAACTGCATCCATATATCTCCTCTTTGGCCTTCCTCTTTTGTCTTTTTCCTGGGAACTGCATTTCTAACATCCTTCTACCAATATACCCACTGTCCCTCCTATTGACATGTTGATGAAAGATAATGACAAAAAACCTCATTAAACAACAAACAGTATTTATTGATACATATGTGAGTTATTTTGACAACAGAAGTTGACTTAACTTTGAAGTTCAAATGAAAAATGTAACTCTTTGAACATGTGCACTATTATTTAACGCCCTGGTTTATTACTTTGTGGAGTATCCTTTAGTTTTTATAACTTCCACCAAACATTTTTGCAAGTACTAACAAGCTTCTTAAACCTCTTAATTTGAATCTTGGTCCATTCTTCAGGTGCAAAAGCCTCTAGTTCAGTGATGTTTGATGGATTCCGTGCTGCAACTGCCTTCTTTAAATCTCACCAAAGATTTTCAATCGAGTTTAGATCTGGTGACTGAGAAGGTTACTCCAGGACATTCCAGGATCTTTTTCTCAACCAAGCTTTGTTTGACTTGGAGGTGTGCTTAGGATCATTGTCTAGAAGGTCCAATGATTACCAAGGTTTAATTTGTCAATAGGTGGCATCATGCTTCTCTTTAAATTGGCCTGGTATTTCTGAGAATCCACGATGCCAGGTACACCCAGATTACCAGTTCCTGCTGCAGAAAAACAGCACCATATAATTAATGACCCACATCCATGTTTGACTGTGGGGATGGTATTCTTCTGGTCATAAGCCTGGCCTTTTGCAGTTCCAGTTGGATTTCAGCAGTCCATAGAACTCTCCCAATACTCAGTAGTGAGTGGAGAGTGGAGTGTGTCTTAGAGTCCAGCCATGAAGTTCTCATTTAGTGCATGTCTTACAGTTGCTACCGAAGCACTTGTTCCAGCCTTCATTAGGTCATCCTGTAGGTGTCTTGCACGCACACGTTTTTCTTAGTTGTCCTGACTAAAGTGTTAAGGGTCCTTGATGAAATGTTAGACTTTCTTAAACGGCCAGGCAGGTTTGTAGCTATTCCATAAGTTTCCTTATTCAACTTCCTTATAATGCTCCCAATGTTGACTCTTGGGGGCCTTTAGGTGCAATGAAATTATCTCCTCTCTCCGCTTTTGTGGAAGCTCTTTTGTCATTCCAATGATTGCAACTCACCTTGAATTCCTTTATGGGTGGGGTTTATATCTGCATCACAGATGAAGCAAATGAAGGATCATTATAGAGTTCTCAAAGGCTTAAATATGTTTCAACTCTACTTTATTCCATATAAACTGCCAAAAAGCTTTAAAAACAACATTATATAGTGGGTGAATAATTGTAACATGGATATCTTAACAAAATATACTGTCACACACAAATACTACATCATGCACTTTCTGTTCTGACTTTACGTATCATTCAGCTCATAAAGAAGTCACCCAAAGCAGAATCCTGCTATCTTAAAAAAAAACTTAAATTGATAAATCCTTAAAATCTTTGAGGTGTTGGATATTTTTGACTGCATCTGTCCATCCATCTATCTGTCCATTAATCTATCCATTACTCCATCTATCTATGCTTTACATATTTTATTTCATAAGAATTCCTAATGTTTTTCCTTTAAAATATTCATTTTAGTCCTTTCCCCACATTTATCTCAAAGTTCTTAGATATGAAAATGATGGAATGCAAAGTCAACTGTTCAACAGGAAGGTGTATCATCTGGATCTTCTAAAGATCATGGGAAGACCAAAAGCTCTGCTTATTTTTTCCTTTATATCTGCTGGTGTAAGTATGATTGAGAAGCTCTTGTTATCCTGTTACCTTAATTATTTTTAGATGTTATTTATTTATTGTAAAAATATTCTATTAGTTTGGGCATCATGTGGTTACATTTTAGGTATTTGCTAAATCTGTGCTGAAAATTCAGTGATATAAGAAGTAACAGGACTGGGTATGGGGATAAAGGCCATAATGGGGTTGACCCATGGTAAATATTTAAATGTGTGTTGTTAGAATCAGTGTTGAAACAATATGGCGTTTAATTTTTAGGAGTTATAGCACTGAATGGCAGAATGACTCCAAGTCTGTAGCAAAGCTTTGTTCTGGTCCTCTATGACTGCTTCTAGTGGATCCAGTTTCATTGCTGTGATGGAGCGGGCCTTCCTGTTCAGTTTGCTAAGAGACTGCGTCCGGTTTCAACAATCTCTACAAACTTCAGACATGAGGACCAAATTCCCACCCCATGACGGGTGCTGCAGATTCAGGGTCATGCGATTGACCACCTTTCCTGAAGGCTCCAGAAGTTGACGATCTGATTGAGAAGCTGATCCATAGCTGCCATTTCATGCACCTTTTTTAACTAACAATTGCCAGTGACTGTATTAAGATATCAGAAGTGTTCGGCGCCGAGTGTCTTAAACAAAAGTCTTTAAAAATGGGTTCGAGCGAGGCGTTCAGCAAGCAAGGCCCATGCCCCTCAGCGCTTCCTTCATCTGAGCATCCGCAAAAGCAATTATCATCTGATTGATGTACGAGCCATATACCTTTTGTTAATGCACGTGGACAGAGAAATTCCTTCGAGACTAATGATTGGCACTTCTATTAATTTGGGCTTCTTTTTTTCCCCCTCGCTTCTGTGTCAGACCTTTCTTTTTTGACAAGCTCTATTTAGTTTTACATAATTCATTTAATTGCTCTTATGTATGTACTTCATTATCAGTGGGCTCATGATACACCACCATCCTGATCCGAGTTTAATTAGTGCCATTTAAATGGTTTAGTAATGATGGGCTTAATATTTACTTGCTTTAAAAGCTTGATTTACTTAAGACATGTTCATTTTTTAAATTTAAGAAGAACAATTTGAGCTTAAAAGAAGTGTTTTCTTCTTGATACTCTTCCATGAAGTCCAGCTTTGTGGAATTTGTGAGAAGTGGGACACTAACTCCACATATTCAGATAATCAGATACCTGCCACTCACCTTCAACACTTTATATCACACACAAATACACTTCCACTTGCTTTAGTTATGTTTTCTTTATTAATGCATTTTTATTTTTAATTCAACGCTGTTCTAATGTGGTGTCATGATTGGTTAACTGATTTTTTTTTTTTTAATTATTTTTTTTTTATTATTTTTTTTTTTGGAGAAACAGGTTCTCAAATTTAAGATTTTTGGCTGAGATTTGTAAATCTGGACTGGAAATGTTTCTAGTTTAGTGACAGTGGCAGCTTGGTAGAGGTGGAATTTGAACCCTGAAATTCAGGTCCATAGTCCAACACCTTAACCGCTGGGCTACCACAATCCTTTCTTAACAAGTTCTTAAATTTTCCAATCTCTCATTGATTAACACATTAATTCATTGTCTTATCTGCTTTTCCTGGTCAGGGTCGCGGGAGAGCCGGTGCCACAGGGTGCAAGGCAAGAACAACCCTAGACAGGGCGCCAATCCATCTTAGGGCACATCCACTACTCACACACACTAAGGGTGCTTAGGAAACACCAATTAACCTAACACACACGTCTTTGGACTGAGGGAGAACATGCAAACTCCACACAGGTGGAGCCCAGGGTCGGGATCAAACTGGGGATCTCTGAACTGTAAGCACCACCTTGAAAAAATAGTTGGCACTATTATTTAATTGGTAAAATTGGTAAAAGATTTTGGTGAACAAAAGTGTCATTGTTCATAGAGAATAAGTTTGTCTTAAACTGATTTCACATTTGAGTTTGTTTAATTTTGTCACTGTGCCTTTGCACATCATCGGTTTTACATTTTGACAGGAAAAATATATAGGACTTTTATTTATCTTTTGCACTGGAAGGAAAGTTCATTAAAAAAGTAATTTGTTTGATCATTTTTATTGCCTTTACTGTTAGTTATCGAATGCATAAAAACAAACTTAAGCTAAATACAAAGGCTAAAAGCTACATAAGACTTATTTTGTAATTGATTCATAATCTGAAAAATGGATTATTCGTTTCTATAATCTATAATCGATAAATTATTCGACTATAAAAAATTGTCGTTTGTTGCAGCTGTGGTAATTTGGTAGTATGTTTATAGTGTTATAGTGTTGCCATGGGCTACATTTATTTATTTTTAATATATAATTTCAGGTTTATGATTTGACTTTTTTATCTCTTTTGGTGGCCTTTTATTGCTGTCTTTTGTCATTTGTGTTTCAAATTTTTTTTTAGGTTCGATATTTTCTTGATTGAAAATTGGTGTTTTGATATATGATCTAATTTACGACACTGATTTTTTTCTCATTTGCCCATTTAATGGGCTCTACTTTCAGATTGGAGCTAACCTCTTAATGAATATTTTTTTTAATTAATGTGTTGCATGAGGTTTTTATTTCTTTCTCCTGATTCGTTGTGCATTTTATTTTTGGATTATGCGAAAGAGGTTTCTGGTTTGTTCTAATCTGTGTTTTTTATAGATGTTATATCATTTTAATTTGTTATTGTGATATGATTTGATTTTTGATTTTTATGCTTTGTGTTCTGGATTATTAAATTCTGTTCTGCTGTGATTTAGTTTATTAAATCCTCTGCTTCTTTTTAGCTTTTTTTCTATAAATCAAGAAATCCAAAAATATTCTATATTGGATTAATTAATTTGTAATTCAAATCAGAAATCTTAGGAATGCCTAAAAATAAAGCTGATAACATAACAAGGTAATCTAAAGAACAGGTTTATAAATCAACATTACCTAATAAGGATACTGATCTTCTGTATGATCTTTTTGCACGTCCTCCACATTTATTAAACAATAAAAACATGGGGCACACAATTAGTACTTGTTTTATCACTGCAGATCTGATGTTTTTTCTGGTTAGATGACGTCATTCAGATTGTAAACCCCCTGCCTGTTTGTTCCCGCTCTTGCTGGTGGTCTGGTTGAAGCCGTAGTTCTTCTGGGTTGTTAGTGTTTGAGGAACCGTCGGAGTGGTAAATCTGCACGCTCATTAGACACCACAGAGACTCAATGTTGCATGTAATGGCTTGTTGCTTTAACACTCTGGCTGCGAGGCTGTTCCCTCACTGTAATAAACGCCAAACGCTGGAGACGCGGCTGCACGTGCATGCTGCCTGCCTGGCTCTCACCATATGCGCCGATAAATTCGATCACCTGTTCTGCGCGCGGAGACGTCATCGCTCATCACTGAGCAGCTCCGTTCCGATTGGGGGCTCTGGGAAATTTGGAGGCCGAGTCAACACCTTGAACTCTGTCATGTTACTCAATGCATTTCCTAAGAATGGTGGTAGGGGGCGTTGTCCTGCTGATAGAGACCTTTAGGGAATACAGTTGCCATGAAACTTGCAAGAATCAAAAGATTATTAATTGGCTACAGAAATCATAAAGTCAATGGAAAGTCCCCACAAAGATAGAGAGACATAGGGGTGGCACAGTGGGTAGCACTGTCGCCTCATGGTGAGAAGGTCCTGAGTTCAATTCCAGGTGGAATCTGCATGGACTCCCTATGTCCATTTGGGTTTACCCTGGGTGCTCCGGTTTCCTCCCACAGGCCAAAGATATGCTTTAGGTTTACTGACTATGCTAAAAGTGTGTGTGCGTATGTGTGTGTGTGAGTGAGGGAGACCTACGATGGATTGGTGTATTGTCAAGGGTTGTCCTGCCTTGTAACCTGTGGTGCCAGCTAGGCACCGGCTGTCCTGCAATCCCGTCCAGGATTAAGCGGAGTATATAGTGAATAAAAAATATGTAACGTCACTACGAACTAAAGCTAAATCCACTTTCAATTTAAAGCAGATGATACTCTACAAATGAACATTTATCAGCTCAATCACTGCTCAAGCTTGCCCTCTAGTGGAGCATTGTGAACTGATTACAGAGCACTAATTTATTTAATTAAGGCTGCGTTGCTTAAACGACTGGTGTCTGCTTGCTGGTATATTCCACATTATAATTGCAAATCGATCTCTTATGTAAATCGGACCACTTTAATTAAATATTTAAGACACGTTAAATAAAAGCTTTAAAAATTATAGTACTAGTAGAAGTTGTAGTAGCTGTTTTAGACCAGACTGCAGTGTCATTCTTGGCCAGCAGACGGCGCTACAGATGTACTTTTCAAACCTGTTCTAATAAGGCAGAATTGCAGCCAGGCGTTTGGCACTCCTTTTAAGCACCTTTGCAGTGGAGTGGCCGGTATGGTGTGCTAGGGAATCTGGGAATAATTGAATGTTGGTTACTGCACGCTGTCATTTTATTTTATTTAAGGAGCTCAAAGTCGCCTTGCTTTGATAAGTGCAGAAAGTAGAGGCGTTAATCAAGGACTTCTCTCTGCTACACACGGGTGTAGTAGCATGAGTGGAAATTAAGCAAGCGCTTCATTTAAATTCTCCTTTGCTAGACGGGTGCATTTTCCTGTGCCACGCCTTGACTATGTTACTATATATATGGAAACATCTGAAAGGATAAACTGCAGGTTAGTTTGCTTGAATTTTTGGACCATATCTTTGCAGTGGGATCGTTTAGGTTCTGGATACAGATACTCAAGGTAAAATAGTGGTCCAGTAAAATTTTAAGTCCTCTGTTTAGACCTCCACATAAAAGTATTTGACTTCAAATGTACTTGAGTATCAAAAGTAAGAGTACCATGATTTATTATGGTTTTAATGTTATTTTTCTAACAATACTATCACTTAATTAATTGATTTTAGGTGTAAAGCCTTCAGTGTCACTCTGGCTATTTTGGTATTGTTAGCCGTAGTACAAGCACATGCTCGCTGAATAAATCTACACTGGAGTGGGATGGGAAAAAAGCAGAAACAAGATGTCTCTTGGTTAGAAAGCTATAACTCAGTCAGTCAGCGCTGGAGGGCAGGTAGCGAGGTATGTGTACGGCTGAGCGTGATGGTGTTAGCATGTAGCACCACGGCTCGCTGTGACGGCTCGTCACGGCTCGACTGTGACAGGAACACACATGGCACGCCAAGCTCGAGTGAGCAAGGAGCTGCGGCTCGGACAGGGGAGGGCATTCACGCTTACAATGGCATTCCTGTGTTATTATTACTTTTTTTTTTTTTTTTTTTTTTTTTTGCAAAAAAGTAAAGCACCTGAGGAACTGGGATCAAATGGAAAGCTCACATTGTCCTCTGGGTAGGACCACAAAACATAATTAAGTTCTTATGAATGATGGTTTATAAAGGTTTGTAAAGAATTTGAGCTCTACGTTGATCACTGCTGGGTGGAGGAGACTCTGAGCCTCTTGTGAGATGATCAGCACCAATGGCTCCAGCCAGATTGGTCCATAGTCTTAGGCCAACATTAGATTTGTGCATTTAGCAATGGTACAATGACCATAAACGTATGGATTCCGTAATGCTATTTTCTGTAGTGAGCTTTAACATGCCTGAGTCATTTCACTCTGCTCCCTTCTAAAAATGTGGTTTATTGGCTTCTACCCTTCCAAAAAGATCTGATTAGTCTTCTTCAGACTCTTCAAGGGTCAACGTGGCATCCCTGCTCAAGTGTAGGGGTAGGTCATGCCAAATACTTGCCTGTGTAGTCTTCAGAAGCTGTTTTTCTAGATTTATGTCAGTATTACTGACATTATTGCCTACAAAGTTCCTGTATTTTCTGCTTGTATTCCGATAACGCACCTAAGAAATAATTACTTACGGGCATTATATCATCTCTAAAATTTGCACCATTGTATGTGCAGGAAGGGGGGGATACTGCTGGGGATGTGACCCTTAAATAAAGTTGAACTAGAAAGTGATTTTAAAAATGATGATGAAAAAACAAATACAATCAATAAAAGTAGAGTTACCTCGTTTGTGTGTATTTATTGTAAATTTCTTTAGGAAAGATGCTAATTGGACAGTAGACTGAATGTTCAAGGACAGTCCTACTAATGCCAAAGCAACAGGACATTGGATTAAATCATACATCTCTAGGTACATTCCAGATATGGCTTTATTGGTAACACTGCCACCATGTGGTGGTTACTGTAAAAGCAGGTAGTCTAACGTTAATGGGTTAGTTACTAACATTCCTGGCATGCAGTATTCAATTTGTTATCTTTCTTTGCTTGTGTGCGTGCATATGTTTTTATATATGACAAATCCAAGATCTTGTTCCTGATCACATTCCAAATTAAGGCATTAATGAGCCATTGAAATTGTTGTATGGAATCTTGTAGGTGTTTCTGGAAAAAAAAACCCAGCAACCTTGAGACGGACTCCTGCAGCTCAGGTAGAAAGCCCTTTATCCTAACGCAGGGACGACAGCCTGAGCGAGACTGACACACACACACATACGAGCTGACCACCCACTCGGCTGTTCGTCTGTCCGTGCTGGCATGAAGCGGGCACTGCCCATCTGGCCTGGTCGGACAAGCCCACGCAGAGGCGACCGATTTAGTTTGCCCTTCTGCCGTCTGCTGATGTTTCAATACAGGCGGTGTAAGTGTGCATATGTGATTTGGGTCTTATTTTCCTGGGTACGCACAACGTTTAACGGCTTGTATTTCGCAGGTGATGAGGGCCCACATCGGTGGACTCGCAGTTCAGCAGACTAAGCTTGTATTATGGAAAACAAGAAATGTGAAAGGAATCCAAAGCAAGGAAGTAAGTACTCAGGCTTAATACTATGGTGCCACCAGTAGAGCACTACATAGAAGATCATACTGACCCCCAATAAGGAGCTCTCACCGCAGAGAGACGGTCCTCTAAATGGGTGCTATGTCCATCTCCAGGACTTTTTATGTTTAGAAAATTAATATAAGTAACTGTAAAAAACATTTTTTTTGTTTATTGTAAAAATAAAATTTTTCTTCGGTAAATCATTAGAATTACACTACATTCATCTAGCTACACTTACAACATTTAATTCTTTACATTTAGGGTTTTGGAGGCGGGGGGGCTAT
>JAVSBU010339443.1:20000-26967 GCA_033118015.1 Loricariichthys derbyi | reverse complement strand
ATGACCAAGTATAATATTTTTGTCTCATTTGTTTAACTAGGTTCTCTTTATCTACTTTTAGGACTTGTGTGAAAATCACACAAAAACACGTAGGCCTGTCCCTCAATAATTGAAGGTAATAGCGATTAATCGAAATCGTATTTGTTAAATGCGTAGTTAATTCTATATTTTTGGCATGTATGCTGACAGATTTTTTTGCTCAAATTTTCAGTTTATTTTTGTGTATTTGTGGGCATTTGTGCGAGTTTTTGGGATCAGGCACATGCAGAGCTTCATTCTACGACAGTAAGTCAGTATTAGTTGCTAATCAAACACAGCTAGTAGGCAAGATGGCTGTTCAGTCACTTTAGGCTTGTACTTCATTAGTTGGGTTTAACGAACAGACAATGAAATTGTTTCTCGGCAATTATTTATATGAAAACGAATGGACAGCTATTTGATAAATACCGTGCTGTCGCCTCACAGCTTTGAGATCCCCAGTTCAATCCTGTGTGGGGTTTGCATGTTCTCCTCTTGTTTGCATGGATTTTCTTGAGGCACTCATCCAAAGATGTGTGTTTGGTTAACTGGTCTCCATGGATTGGTGCTCTGTTTAGGGTTGTTCCTGCGTTGAGGCCTGTGTTGCCGGCTAGGCACCGTCCCCCCAAAAAAATTTACATTTTGTTTAAAAACAAAAGGTCCGACAAAGTCGAATTCAAAAACAATGAAAAAAAAACAAAAAACAACAAAATGAAGAAAGGTAAAAAATGAGATAAATGAATATAAAAAGCCTTACGGGCCCAAACCCCGAACCAGTGGAGATAGCGGAGAGGTGGCGTGGGGCCAATCTCGACTCAGGAATTGAATCCCATATCACGTGGTTCCTTTATGCCAGGCATTATGTGCCGAGCAACCACGTAAGGGTGCAGGAGAGTCGAGTTTAGAGTCATGCCATAAGTCCCCATCAGAGTTGGAAGCCTGCTGGTTCGCTACCAGCCCTCCACACATCATCGCGGCCCCCCCTAGTGGCGCCGTGTGGGGTGGCAGGGCTCTTAATAGTCCAGTATAACTTGACTGGCTTTAGCGGGAAATTAACACAGAGGATTACAGCCTTTTACTTATTAAAATTCTGATACGCACTCCTGACTTTAAAAACGCTGAATAAAATGACAACACCGACTTTTCTTTTCACACACCGGTGCACACTCATACACTGGGTTGTAAAAGACTGAGAATGACTCATAAAATAACCCTACAAAAACCGAGACGGTGCTCAGTGGAAAGATGGCAGGACGCAGCAAAAAAACTCTGGAGGCAGGAGCTCGCTCTCATGGGACTCGACTTTTACTGTCTGTTTTGGTTGGAGACAGAACCGCCCTTAAAACAGGTGCTTTACTAGAGCTATAAAACTCGGTTTGAAAAAAAAAACTTAACAGACTTCTTATAATCTATAAAAAAAAAATCAATCATTTTCCTGAAAGTAACCGTAAACTCCTATAAGCGCCAACCTTCGGATTAGTGTGATGGCCTACACAGAAGCTAATGCTAACGTTATCCTCTCTGGATTAACCATTTATTTTTCTTATACACTTTAATGGTTTGTCTCAAGGTTAGAAAATCGCTTGTCGTTTCCATTCTGCAGTGCTTTTTTTTCCAACGTAGAGCTTTCTCAGGAAATGTTAGCTAAGAAGGTAAAGATGTAAGATGAGTAACTGATGTATTTTGCAGACTGAGTGGGTTTTTCCCAAGATTCCTCGCATTCAGAACAATGAAGATGACAATATGTTCAAATAAAAAAGGCTAAACGAAGGAATATTTCTGCCATTTTAGTCAGAAAAAGTCCTATTCCTGTAAGTTTATGTTCCCTAAAGACACAATTTAAATGTAGCCTTACAAGCACATCTGCTAGGCTACATTCCTTAAAAGTTATAATTAGGGAAAGTATTAATGCTGGTACCCCTAATGTTTAACATTACATTTAGAGCATATAACAGCAGACATCTTATAAAGATAAAGCCTACAAGGTACAAGTCAAGCAACGTAGGTTTAAGAGCCTTTTCAAGGACCCAACGTTGCCATTTTGGCAGACCGAGATTTGAACATTCAACCTCCTGATCAATAGTTGAGTTCAGTTATTTAATAATACTCATTATGAACATAAATATGTGTGTTGGTAGAATCAGTGTTTAAAAACTATAGAAAAGGACATTTGTAAGAGTTGCAACAGGGTATTTTAATAAAGAGTGCTATGAGCAAAGTTTCCCTGCCTGCTGGGATCTCTTTCTCCACACCAACCTTACATCAGTATTTTCAATTATATATAAGATTATTAACATTTAAAACTTAAAATCATTATTATTCATGTATGGTGATTTAAGAATAACTGAATAGCCCAAACTGTAAGGTGAGGGGACCTATGTATTAGGGTACATCCCAAACCTGGCCGCCATTTTGAAAGCCGCCATACTGCATTAACATTTATGACATTTGGCGCTCTTATCCAGAGCGACTTACAATTTATAAATTCTTACAATTCAGGCAATTGTGGGTTAAGTGTCTTGCTCAAGGATCCAACAACGGCAGCTTGGGAGAGGTGGGATTTGAACCCTGGACCTTCTGGTCAATAGTCCAGCACTTTAATGGGTAGGGGGTCATGTACCTTATAAAAAAAAACAGCATTTTCTCAGAAATTGATTGTCATAATCCAATTTGCAATCTCGCTTGTGGTTCAAAAGTGATAAAGTTAGAAATTTGCAACAACAACAGCTGAGACCGTTCCTTGTGATGCACAGCTGTTTGATGTGTTCAGTTTGTTGTCACTGGTGATGAACACAGAGCTGAAGGCGCTGGATCTGATTATTAAGAACCAGCCTGAGAATCTTTGGAGAAATGCTTTTACATGCTGTTACAATCTTTGAGACTCATAACACCTTCAGCTCTGTGTTCAGCACCAGAGACAAAGCATTGAACACGTCAAATAGCTGTGAACACGTTGATATCTTTTGAACCACAAGAGATATTGCAAATCTGATTGTGGAAATCAATTTCTGAGAAGATTCTGGTCTTCGCTGATATACTACATGACCCCCTTCCCATTGGAAAAAAATTGCTCTTGATCCAATATGGCGGCTTTCAAGATGGCGGTCAGGTTCAGGATATAGACTTTACTTGCTGAGATATTCAGATATGTCATTTTTCCTTTTGCTTCTGAAATAAAAATGTGTCCTGAAACTTTTGACTATAGATATAGCTCTCTCTCTCTCTCTCTCTCTCTCATATTGTGGTAGATTTTGGCTTTTTGTGTTGAGCGTTGCTTCTTTTGGGCTAGCTTCCATAGATCCGGTTGCTTCTTTCTCTTGCAAGATCTGGCAACTTTGTTAGTAAGAACTGATAAGCTTTTTCTTTGCAAACGTAGTAGCCTGTTTGTCTGTAGGAACAACCAGTCATGACTACTGGCCTATAAAATGTTAACAAATGAGGACAACAAGATTAAAGTTGAAAAGTGGAGGACGCAGGGTCTCAGAAGGTTTAAAAGGAGGTGTTGTAGAATAGGCTGATGCAAATTACGTGAATTTTTACCTCATCATAAAGTAAAAAAAATGGAAAGAGGCCTCCAAAAGAGTCACTTTTATATAATTATAATATATATTTACATATATATAATTACCGTGCACATCTCCGTCCTCTCCGGTGGCGAGCACCCTCTTATTGCTCAGCACCTGTACGTGTCTCCCACTTGTGCGACTGTAGAGCTGATAGGTGCGTGTTAACCTGCGGCTTGTGCGGTCCGACAGGCGGCTGTGCTCCGTCACGTGCTGTCTGAAATTAGGCACGGACACGGTGTGCAAGGCAGTCTGCGAAACAAAAGCAAGCAGGAGCTTAAATGCGATGGAGTGCAAAAGTCCCAATTCAGCAATCGCGTAACAAAATCACAAGTGAGAACACTAGGCTGCTGCTAAAGGGAAATCGCTTTGTTTGAAAGATTTGCTTCATCATTACCTCTGTCACTGTATCTCTTACACTATTTGGTTGGCGTTTGTGTTTGTGCAGATTATTTTCAGCTGTGTTAATCTCATCAGGGTAAGAGTGGGGGACAAGGTGCTTTAGATTCAGCACAGGATAGAACCCACTTTATCCTACACTTTAGAGCAGTTCGTCCATCAACTGCATTGTTTTAGGTTAGTTTCTGTAGAAAAAAGGAGAATATTCCAACTAGGGGTGGGCGACATGACAATATTTTATCGTCTCGTGATCAATTTTGTTATCGTGATAGATGATATAACACTGACCAACTGCAAGGTTCATTCTAAAGAGTGCAATTATTTTTGCATGATTGGCGTGAGCCTGATGTAACGAGTGGAGCTGCTTCTGAAAGCAGTCTCCCTCGTGGGGTCTAAAAGGTGGGCTCTTATTGCCACCTAGCGGCGCAGCGCTAATGCACGCCTAATAGGAATCAGCTGTATCTGAGCATTTATAAGGCAGAAGCAGGCGTTGGAGCTTCGCGCTTGTATTGTGGCATTTATGCCCTGTTTGTGAGGGATCGCACGCCATTTGTGCTCCAAACCTGGCTTCTGCCTATGGCGTGGCATGCAGCAGCGAGGCTAGAAGGTGCACTAATCTCATGCTAGTGTTCTTTGTATTTTAGATGCTGTTCCTAGGGACCGAGGCACGTCCTATCTTGTTTACCCAGAGGGAGATAGGGCCAAAGGTACCACCTGCCCTTAGTAGAGGGTAGGTGGCGTATGGGCTGTAGACAGTGAAGGGAAAGGCGATTCCCTCTGGCATTGTAAATCCCCCCCGAGGCACACCTTGAGTCCACTGTCTGGTTGTGTGTGCTCCACATGTAAAAAGGTTTCCAGCAGTAGGGACCTATAGGTTTGTGTGTGCCAGTAGGCCTGGGGCCTTGTCCTGGAACCTTCTCCTCTCTCCGGGTCGCTCAGCAGGGTGCGCTGACAACCAATGGACATGTACTCAAAGTCCCGTTTTCCCTAGCTTCCGCTGATCCCAGGGGTCAGCCGGCATTGCTGTTTTGGTTTTGGTTTTCCTTGGTTCTTGGTTTATCTTGTGTTTGTCAATAAATATGTGTTTATTTTATGCTGTCCTGCACTTTATTTATGTTTAAATCCCCCATATGAGACACCTGATGTCACGGCTGAATCCAGCAAGGCTTTATTTGTGTCCTGTACACTCACGATCAGCGGTAGAAGAGGTGGAAATCAGCATTACATATTGGATTCAGCTGTGGCATGGCTTTTAAAAGCCAAGTCGCGGATCAGTCCTCCTCAGGCTATCATCAAGGCAAGATGCGTTTATATCTGTCAATCCGGCGATCGTTCTGATCCGCCGTGGGTTGCGCAGCCAGTGTGGGTCGTTTTTTTGACGGGGTTTTAAGTTAACGCATAGTTTCCACCTTTACACGCTAGGCACGTCCCGAGCTGGTGTGTAATGTCCCACAAATGGCACACAGTCGTGGGTTGCGCAAGTGGGTGCACACACTTGGCGTCAAAGAAGGTGAGGGACGAACGTATCACCCTTTGAAGAGGGAGGGTGGAGTAGGCACCAGGAGGGCCGAGGTCATTTGAGGGCTTAGAGTTGCTAGTGTAGGGACAGTTAGCTACACTCTGCGCTGCCCTGACCCCCTCGGCACCCCCTGTCGGACCTAAAGGGTCCACATGGGGTACCACAGGTTAGCCATGGCTGTAGGTGGGTCATTGTTCAGGGCCTGTCCCTGCACTGCACCCTGTTGGGTCTCGCTCAGTACTCTCCTTCGTCCCCTTTGGGACATCTGGCTGTAAAAATGGTTCCACGTAGGTGTGGTTGGCTGGATCGGTCCGCCGGCCGTAAAACCAGGTTCACTTCCCCTTAGACATGTCCTAGTCATTGCTACTCGACCTAGCCTTGTCGGCCTTCAGGGGTCAGCCATTTTTAGCATTTTTAGTTTCGTTTTTTGGGCTTTATATGTTGTTTTGCTTCTGTTTCCTTAGTTGCCTTATTTTACATTGATTAAAGCCTAACCTTATTCATAAAGCTGTCTGCATTTGGGTCCTCCATTTTACACCTTGCCCTCCATATTGCGACAGTGATAATATTTGAATTGCAGATTTTGAGAATCTGTTGATACTGATGCATTTTATCTCCAATCGCATGTATCATTAAAAAATGGCTTTAAATATTATGATAATATTTTTACCCTATCACCCGCCCCTAAATCCAACTGTATACGAGAAACCTAAGGCAAGGATCAAACCTGCTGCTGCATATGACCGCTTCATTAGGAGCACCTTCCTAGTACTAAATTGGACCCCATTAATGCCTTCAGAACCAACCATTAGAATATGGTGAAAACAATGTCAGTTGTTTATTATTAAATGGTTGCAAAAAACGTATAAACCAACGTTAAAAATGTATCTTTGAATATTTTTTGTATATAGATTATGAAAACGCTACAAGTGCTCATCAACAAATTAAGTGGTTCTTGTTACCAGACTCAACATTCAACATTCACAGAGATTTAGGTCCATATGGACATGATACGTAGCATCACGCAGTTTCTGCAGATTTTGTAGGCTGCACATTCATGCCATCATGTCGCCCTTATCCAGACTGATTCAATCTTACAATCCAAGCAAGTGTGAGTTAAGGGTCTTGCTCAAGGGCTTGACAGTGGCAGCTTGGCAGAGGTGGGATTTGAACCCAGAAGTCCAGGACCTTAACTTTTAGGTTACGCAAAAAGTCCCAAGAAGTGCTCTATTTGATTGGGCTCTTTTCTTGAAAGCAGTTTGAGACGACTCAAGTTCTCAAAAAGGGACCCACTTTCTCAACAACACTCTGTGGCATTTAAACGATGGTCAGATGGCAGTATCCCGCACATCATTACACCACCAGCAGCAGCACACCAAACCAAACCATCAATACAAGGCAGAATGGATCCATGTTTTCATGTTTACACCAAGTTCTTACCTTACTGTCCGAATGTCGCAGCAGAAAT
>JAVSBU010339443.1:0-15000 GCA_033118015.1 Loricariichthys derbyi | reverse complement strand
AAACCCAAAATTCAGTCTCAGAAAATTAGAATATTACATAAGATACACAGAAATGTCAGGTTTTTGAAAAGCATGTTCATTTCTATGCACTCAGTACTTAGTTGTTCCTCCTTTTGCATGAATTACTGCATTAACATGGTGTGGTATGGAGGTGATCAGCCTGTGTTCACTGCTCAGGTGTAATGGAAGCCCAGGTTGCTTTGATAGCAGCCTTCAGGTCACCTGTATTGTTCGGTCTGATGTCTCTCATCTTCCTCTTGACAATACAACATAGATTCTCTATGGGGTTCAGATCAGGTGAGTTTGCTGGCCCGTCAAGCACAGTAACACCATGGTTATTGAACCAGCTTTTGGTACCTTTGGCAGTGTGGTTAGGTGCCAAGTTCTGCTGGAAAATGAAATCAGAATCTGCATAAAGCTTATGAGCAGAAGGAAGCCTGAAGTGCTCTAAAATTTCCTGCTAGGTGGCTGTGTTACTGTGGACTTCAGAAAACACAGTGGACCAACAACAGCAGATGACATGGCTCTATAAATCTATAATATGGGTTTCACGTTCTGAAGTGACAAAAATATTAAACTTTTTCATGAAATTCTACTTTTTCAAGATGTACCTGTGTGTATACATACATATATACAGTGCCTCCAAGTAATATTCAACCCCTTGTAAATTTTGTAGGTTTACACATTTACACATAAATTAGCATTGTGAAATTTGGACTGTAAATGGGCCTGGATATCTGAAGTGCACTGCAGCAAAAGAATAATGTTATTTCTCTGTTTGTTTGTTTTTTTACAAATTTGCTAAGTTTACAAGAGGGTCAATTATTACTCAACCCATCACATCACCAGAATTCTGTTTGGTTCCCTCAAGTATTAAGAAGTAACTGAGGTATTAATAACAATGAGCTTCACATGCTTGGGTTATTTAGCTGTTTTTCCCCAGATTTTCTGGCTATAAAAGTCCTTCCCCAAACAAGTGAACAGCACTGAAACATTGTCAACATGGGAAAGACAAAGGAGCTTTCCAAGGCCACCAGAGACAAAGACATGGAGGGTCTCAAGGCTGGCAAAGGGTATAAAATCCTTTCCAAAGAGTTGGGCCTACCTGTCTCCACTGTTGGAAGCATCATTCGGAAGTGGAAGGGTTATGGAACTACTGTTAACCTTCCACGGTCTGGACAGCCTTTCAAAGTTTCCTCTTGTGCCAAGGCCAGGCTTGCCGTTGTTTCAAGACTGACCCAAGGCCAATGAGAAGGGAGCTCCAAGAAGATCTAATGGTTTCAATAAATACCATAAATAACATACTCTGAATCTAGCCTTTATGGAAGTGGCAAGAAAAAAGCAAGGCATAAAAAAATCCCACGTCAGGGATTCAGCAAACGTGGAAAAAGGTGCTTAAGGTCAGATGAGATCAAAGTTGTACTTTCTGGCCTAAATGCAATACGCTATGTGTGACAGAAATATAAACACTGCATCACACCATCCCAACCATGAAAAATGTTGTGAGGATGGTTTATATCAAAACATATTCATGTGTTAGAATGGCCCAATCAAAGTTCAGACCTAAATTCCATTGAGAATCTGTGGCAAGACTTAAATTGCTGTTCTCCAGATGTTCTCTATCCAGTCTGAGTTTGAGCTTTTTTGCAAAGAATTGGCACAAATTTCAGCCCCTAGATGTGCAAAGCTGGTAGAGACATACCCTAATTGACTTGCAGTCGTAATTACAGCAAAATGTGGTTCTACAATTTATTAACTTGGGGTTGGTTTATGAATACAAATGAACGAGACACTTTCCAGATTTTTATTTATTAAACTTTCTGAAAGCCCGGTATGAATACTTTTGCAAGGCATTGTGTGTGTCACACACACACACACACACACACACACACACACACACACACACACACACACACACACATTAAATATTACATTTAAGATTTGCTTCTAGTAAATGGTCAATAACATTAAGTATAATCAATATTAAAGAACAAAATAACAAAACCATTTGTAATTTGTAGTTGTACCACCCACTAATTATGATACCATAAAACAACTTCAGTATGAACTGAATTGTAAATGAGCCAAAAATCCTAGTTTGCCACTTAATGGCCAATAATTAACCATTCTGATTATCTAGATTTTATGACTGAAAATGAAAATATTCAACAGAACTGTTTTGTTCATTTTTAAAAATTCATAATTTATTACAGAAGCTGATTTACATTGCCAACATAAACAGAGGTATATTATTTATAGAGTAATTTAAGCGTATTGAATTTATCTTTGCCGTTTATTGATAATCACAATGACTCATTTTTCATGCTTTAGAGAGGCCAGCAGGATGAAGCAGATGCTCGTTTTTGGATCTTTCCAAGTTGCCAGGGAAATGTCACTGGTTTTCCTGTGGATATACAGAATTATTAATATTCATGTTCATGCACAGAATAAATAAATTATAAACAAGATGCATAAGAAAACACCCTTGATGACACTATGCCATGGCTGAAAATGATATGCAAACAGCAATTTTTATACATTATTTATGGAACCTTTAGTCTGTCAATTTTTATTAACAAGTGTTACATTCCTCAACTTCACAATACAAATTAAAAATGTTAAAGGTGTCCAGCAATATGGAATTACTACTCTGCTACATAGCAATTATTAATAAATATTCAGTGTAACTATGATAAAGCCTTTTATACAGCAGTGTGTTCTATACAAAACACCCATGACTTACATATTATTAGAATTAATTAGCACTATTCAGTGATATACAAACATTACTTCATAAAAAATAAAACCTTTATTTTTTTTCAACCCATCTTTTATCAGTTTAATCTACTTTCATTTTAGCTAGCAGGTTTAAGCAAAATCACTTTTTGGCCGGCTGAATCCACTTTATTCAACTCTATTGCATATACAGGGTGGGCCATTTATATGGATACACCTAAATAAAATGGGAACGGTTGGTGATATCAACTTCCTGTTTGTGGTACATTAGTATATGGAAGGGGGAAAACTTCAATATGGCTGTTGACCATGGGGGTCATTTTTTGAAGAAGTCGGCCATTTTGGATCCAACTTTATTATTTTCAAATGGGAAGAGGGTCATGTAACAAATCAAAGTTATTGAGAATTTCACAAGAAAAACAATGGTGTGCTTCGTTTTAAAGGAACTTTATTCTTTCATGAGTTATTTACAAGTTTCTCTTTGTTTACAGCCATTGACATGTTGCAAAGGTTAACATGTAAGGAGCGGATAGAAATTGTGTTGACGTCTGGTGAACGCAGTAACCGGCTCATTGCAGCAGATTAGCAAGACATCCTACGAGACCACCCATCTCCCATGCTACAGTTAGCAAAATACTTGCCAAATTTTGTGAAAAACAGGTTCAGTTTTGGATTTGCCAAAATTTGGCCGCAAGGAAACTGTCACAAATGAAGAAACATCAATGGCTGTCCTAGCTTCATTCAGCAAGAGCCCACAACGTAACACTTGCCTCATGTCACCGGAGAGTGGCATCAGTCAAACAGCCCTTTGGCGGATATTAGCTACTCACAAATGGCACCCTTACAAAATCCAGCTGCTGCAGCATCTCAACAAGGATGACAGATCGCTGCACTGAATTTGCAGAATGGGCAAAACAAAAATTGGAACAGGATCCTCAGTTTACACAGAATATTATGTTCAGTGAGGAGGCAAACTTTTTTGTGAATAATGAAGTTAACAAACAAAACCACCACTATTGGTCTGACACTAACCCACAGTGGATAGATCCCTCCAAGACTATTGGGACAGAAAAATTGATTCTATGGGGTTGTATATGGGGTACAAAGATAGTGGGGGATTCTTCATCAGTGCAAACTTCAATGCCACTGCATATCTGAAATTACTACATGATGATGTGTTGCCCTCTTTATGCACTGAAGATGGAACGTTCCCTGAGTTTTTCCAGCAAGATGGTGCACCACCACATTATGGGTGTCAGGTCCGAGCATTCTTACATGAACAGTTTCCTGGAAAGTGGATTGGCCGTCGTGGGCCAGTTGAATCACCACCAAGGTCTCCTTATCTGACCCCCTTAGACTTTTATCTTTGGGGTCATCTGAAGACAATTGTCTATTCTGTGAAGATACGAGATGTGCAGCATCTGAAACAACGGGTACTGGAAGCCTGTGCTAGCATTTCTTCTGCAGTGTTGCGAACGGTGTGTCGAGAGGGAGAGGAGGGTTGCATTGACAATCCAATACAGTGGGTAGCACTTTGAACACATTTTATAAGTGGTCATAAACTTTTAAATAACTCATGAAAGAATAATGTTCCGTTAAAACCAAGCACATCATTGTTTTTCTTGTGAAATTCTCAATAAGCTGGATGTATTAGAAGTTTAGAAAGTTTGTGTACTTTTCTCCAGATCTGTGCTCCCACAGAATCTTGTCTGAGCTCTACTGGTAGTTCTTTCCTCCTCATTGCTTGTTTTTTTTCTCCTATATAGTTTGTTAGCCGAGAGAGCTTATATAGACATTTACATTTATGACATGTAGCAGACAACCTTATCCAGAGTAACTTAAAAATTAATACTTGCTCAAGGACCCAAAAGTGGCACCTTGGCAGTGGTGAGATTTGAACCCTGGACCTTCTGGTCCATAGTCCAACACCTTAACTGCTAGGCCACCACAGTCCCTCAGGTCTATTTCCTTACATCATTTATCATATCATAAATGTGTATTGCATGAAATTCTAAATTCAGAATACGGTTTCAACTGAATGTATATTTATGTTATGTTTACTAATGGATTCCCATTATAACGGCAACATAGTTGGGGCATCATAAAACAGGGATCACCTAAAATTCAGTTATATTTTAATACATATACTTTGAAATTGTTAAACAGCCATTAAATTGTCGCTGTTCGTGTCTTTAAAGTGATGATTGTTAATCACCTGGATTAAGAGGGATGGGAGTTCCAGAGTTGTGTAGCACAATCTCAAGGGGAACGGACTCCTCGTTTGGCTCCCTCAGTACAACACTGAATTCCTGTTTGTTCACCGTCACATCCAACTTATTACCAAGATAACTTATGCCTTTCACACTGAGCATAGTTACTTCCTCAGGAATCAGTGGTCCAAAGGAAAGACACTCCTTTTGGATCCTACAGGGCATAACAGAAGTAAGATTACATCTGCACAAGCACGTAAATTTCAAAATGTATACATGTATGTGGGAGGTGAAAAGTCATAGAACACTAAAAAGGATTCTATTTAGCATATCTTTCACTACAAAGCATATAATCAAAAGTAGAATACTTGAAATAAAGAAATAATTTATTTGATATGCTCCCTTTCTGTTCTAATGACAGCATGCCCTCAACTATGTTTTTACATTTTCTTTTTGACAGACAGAAGAGTTGTTTACCTGCTTTACGTGTTTTGGCTACTTCTGTAGCCTTCGTCAGAAGCGTCACAAGATGGGGAAGTGACGTGACATATAGGCTGCTACAAAATAAACAAAATAACCCAGGACTCATGCAATCACTTGGTACCCACAGTCACCATCATTCCATGGATATATGGCACTCCAAAAATACACCACTCCACCCCATAGTAGACAGCATAGGATCAGTTACTTAGAACCTCTCAAAATCATTAGTTGAAATAATAAAACCTCTTCTTGGACTTACAAAAAAGCATTGTAAAACCTCACAACAACTGGCAGAGGTCTTGCAACAAATCATCGTAAAACAAGATGAAATATTCATATCACACGACGTAATATCTCTTCACAGAAATCCCGGTAGAAGCCACTCTCTGTATTTTACATGATAGACTCAGCCAAGACAAATCACTTCAAAAAAGAACTAAACTCACAGTAGAAGATATCATGACACTCCTCTAGTTTGTGGCCACCTCCACTTATTTTCAATACAAAAATAGCATATACAAACAACAAGAAGGATTCACACTATGGGAAATCCACTGTCAGCCATCAGGAGTGGATTCTTCATGGAACATTTGGAACAAGCAGCCATTTCCACATCACCAGCAGACTAACATCACATTTTGGAAAAGATATGTCGATGATATTCTGGAAAAAAAATCAAAACTGGACACAACAGCTCACAGATCACCTCAACACCATCAACCACACAGGCAACATTAAATTTACACACGAAGAAGAAACAATGAAATAGCATTTCTGGACTTAAAAATACACCACAACACAGATGGCAGTAGAAGACTCAATTCACAGAAAACCCACGCATACGGATCAATTTTGGACATCAGAACACCCCACGGAACACAAACTTTCAGTAGTCAGAACATTGTACAACCGGGCCAACATAGTCACAGACACACAGGACAGGGAGGAGGAGACACCCAAAAATGCACTCAAACTGTCAATACCCACAATGGGTGATAGAAAAAGGGGAAAAACAGACACAAAACACGGAGAAATATTCAAAAAAGAAGAAAAAGAATAGCATAAACACAAACAAGACTGCCACAGTCACACTGCCATATATCTTTTTTTTTTTTCCTTCGGGGGTCACAGAACGTATTCAGAGAGTCATGAAGAAATACAACATCAATACACCGGTCAAACCACACACAAAACTCAGAGTTATTAGTCAAACCAAAGGACAAGATAAACCCAGAACACAAATGCAACGTAATATATGAGATACCATGCCATATATCATATCATATAACAACACATACATCAGGGAAACAGGAAGACCATTTGGAACACGGAAAAAGGAGCACCAAAAAGAATGTGGAAAGGAGACAGCCAACAGACAAACAAGAGCTATAAAAGAACAAGAAGACCAAGAAAATCTAAAAATCAGCCATATTTGACCATTGTAAAAGAGAAAATCACATCATGGACTGGAACAATGCCTGGGTCATCCATGCTGAAAGCAACAAATATCAACGTTTGATCACAGAGGCCAATGAGAGCCGCAAGCGAGGTCAAAGGAGTATGAATCGCGACGAGGGTGCTTACACCCTATCGCACACATGGGATGCCGTCCTGGAGAAGGCGTCAGACAGTAGGGGGTGTAAGTTTCCCCTGCTGTCTGGCAAAATCAAGAAGTAGCAGCCTATAAGACACGTCACTCCCCCATCTTGTGATGCTTCTGACGAAGGCTACAGAGGTAGCCGAAACACATAAAGCAGGTAAACAAAACTTTTGTCTGTCAAAAAGAAAATGTAAAAAAATAGTTGAACAAGAAAGAAGACAGTATGAATTTGTACCCAAGAGCATGCCCTCAACTTGGCATGGACTCCATAAGTTTCTTCAAAAGATAATGATCCATATTGTCCTAGCATGATCATGTGATGTCACAGAATACTTGGCTTTATAGGTCTTAAACGCTCAATGGGATTTAGAGAAACATCTATGATAGTTGGCATTCCTTTATTTTCTCTGGACTTCAGTAGTTGCTGAAAAGTTTAAAGTTGTGTTGTGGGTCATTATCTTACTGCAGTCTGAACATCCAAACCAGTATTTTAACTAAAGGAGCTCAAACATTTGGCCCCCTGTGTGTATATACACTGCCTGGCTAAAAAAAAAAGGTCACCACCTGTGGGGGCGGTTCTATGATCTGAGGTTGCTGCTGCAGTTGGTCAGGTTTAGGTTAAGCAACGTTATGTGTCCAAAGAATGAGGTCAGCTGACACCTGAATATACTGAATGACCAGGTTATTCCATCAATGGATTTTTTTCTTCCCTGATGGCATGGGTATATTCCAAGATAAGAATGACAGGATTCAGTGGGCTCAAATTGTGGAAGAGTGATTCAGGGAGAATAACAGATTGGCTACCACAGAGTCCAAATCAAACCTGAGATTTGGGATGTGCTGGAGAAGACTTTGCACAGTTGTTCAGGTCGCCCATCATCAATACAAGATCTTGGACAGATAAATGTTGTGACATTGCAGAAGTTTGGGAAACCCACTTATTGTGGGTATTATGTTCTAGACTCCCCGCGATAGATGAAAATGCTGCAATATAGCGAAAAATCTGCTATAAATAATCAATTTACTTTAAAAATAAAAAAAATCCCAAGATACAGTGAGGCCACAATAAGTGAACCATGATATAGAGAGGGATTACTGCATTTGTTTTGCTTACCTGAAGCCGGTGTAACCAAAAAGCACAGTTTGAAGAAATCCACCCATTCCAGTGAGGAAGTTAACAGCTCCAGCCCCCTCTGGTTCCTCACTCCACACCTGTACACATCAGATCATATCAACAGGATGGCTTTAACACAAAAAAAATTAATTTGTTATATACTATGTATAAAAACAGTGAACAGAGATTAAACCTTACATTGAAGGGTCCCTGAATATTTTTGTAACACTGTTTCAGATGCAGTTGTGCCCTTTCAGCTTGGCCAAGTTCCAACCAATTCACTGCAAACATACTCTAGTAATGGCACAAACACAGATATGATTCTCAGACAGACGGTTACTTTAGTACTTTATTGATCCCAGTTGTAAAACTGTTGCAGCATTATGCAGGCAAAGATGAAGAGAACTCAACTAAATGAATGAGACAAAATAATTTATTCATATATTTATTGAAGAAAATGATCTGTATATGACATATTTTGCCTTACATCTTAACCACTCATTTTTGCAAGTGTATCATGGTCTGAATACACTGAGGCTCCTAGCAGACCGATAAACTTACAAAGCAAAATCTTACGAGTTAGCTCTCCACCAAGCCACAGTCAGACTGTGCACAAAAGGAGGAAATGCAAGACCATAGTTAATTCAACAAAGTCAATCCAATAGCAAGGTACAGTGGCTACAGAAAGTATTCGGACCCTTTAAATTTTTCACTCTTTGTTTCATAGAAAGCTACTGCTCTACAAAAAGAATACTGCTACCTAAACATGACGAGATAGTAGGCTATTGGGAACAGGGAGATCAAACTAGAATTTTTTTGTTTAAAATTAGAAGCATTATGTCTAGAGAAAGGAAAACAAGACATGCAGCAAAACAAAGAACCTAAGCCCACAGGTCATCCTACCAAAAAAATTAAAGTTAAATGTTTTGGAAAGGTCAAGTTCATGTCCTGACTTTACATTGGTGCTTGAAAGTTTCTATATTTCTGCATAAATGTGACCTAAACCCATCAGATTTTCACAAAAGTTCTAAAAGTAGATAGAGAACCTAGTTAAACAAATGAGACAAAAATATTATACTTGATCATTTTTTATTTAGGTAAATTATCTAATTTTACATATTAGTGAGTGGAAAAAGTATGTGAACCCCTAGGATTAGCAGTTAATTTGCAAGTGAAATTAGAATCAGGTGTTTTCAATCAATGGGATGATAATCAGGTGTGTCTAAGCAACTGAAGGTCTCTCTCACATTGGCTAATGTTAATGTTCCTGATTCCACCATTAGAAGAACACGGAACCTGCAATGCACACCATTTTTGTTCAAAGGAGAAAGCCACTGCTCTCCAAAAACAGAGAGATCAGAGATCATACCAGATACTGAAAGCAAAGGTTCACATACTTTTGCCACTCACTAATATGTAATATTGGACAAATTTTCCTCAATAAATAAAATGACCACATACATTTTGTCTAATTTGTTTAACTAGGTTATCTTAATCTACGTTTAGAACTTGTGTAAAAATATGATGTTGTTTTAGGTCATAGTTATTCAGAAAACTCTAAATGTTTCACAAACTTTCAAGAACCACTGTAAATTCAATAGAAATATTGTGCAAGGACCCAACTTTTGAAACGAGCAGTTCATGTGAGGAACTGTTCAACATAGAGTTGTTCTATACATAGGAATGGGATAAAATTCCTCCATCCCAATGTGCAGCACTGAGCAACAGTTAAGCAATAATACACAAAAGGGACTGCTATAATGTGAGATATTGGCACTGGTGTGATGTGGCCGTAGGCACAAGGCCACAGTCTAGGATCATGTTATAATTTCCATTACATCAGGTTGTAGTCCAGCACAGCTGGAGGACTTTCCTACTCCAAAATAAACTGTATACCTGTTAATTAAATCAGGTGGGTGCATTTGAAGAGAGAGATTACCAAGCTACACCCCTGCACTCCCTGATTTATAGATAACCATTAAACATATTCTTACCCAGGTCATAGCAGGACCTTTGGGATCAGTGACAGACTCATAGTATTCCAGGTCATTCCTTCTGACTTCTAAGCTCATGGGCATAGACTGTGGGAATCCCAGGAGAACCACATCTGCCTGCTTCACCAAACTTCCTGTAGTTATGTACAAGATGAGAGAATAAACATAAAAAAACCACTGTGTACAGCTCTCTCATTTTACAAAACAAGACTATTCCACAACTACTAAACAGACCAAAGTCTCACCCCTTTGGTAACCATCATATTCTGGGTGGTAATTCAGGGCTGGGTCAAAGGGAATTTTGAGTTTATCAGCTACCTCCTTCCATTCTGCAGGTGCTGGATGCTGCAGTAAATTAGCTATCTCCAGAGCAAACTGTAGACTAAGAGGAAGAAAGGATAGGGAAGGCATGAGAGCAAGAAAGCTATAAAGATTTAAGCAAGTAAATGAGCTATGTCTAAATTTGACGTGCAAATGATATGCATTTCCTGCACCAACCACCAAAACCACACCTGTTTCTGGCCATAGCATTTGTGTATGCAGAGTTGTTAACGTTGGTGGCATACTCATCAGGAGGCACCACTCCTGAAGAACATCCAAACACATCCACATGAGGCACATTAATCCAACACCATTTTTTCAACACTATTTCCAACAGAGTTGCAACTGGTCTCATTTTTGTCTTTTTAAAGAGCAAATTTAACGTTTTGGTGAATATCATCTAATGGTCGTTTCTGGTTCTTTATATAACAAATAATTTCATGCAGTCAGATGGAGATGAATGTACCTTATAATTGTTAAAAAAAATGGACTTTTGTAGGCCATTCTCAGGGCTGCCCAAAAACACTGGAGCCAAGCGGAAATGAGGCTCATTTGTGTGTGACGTCAATAACGGTATAGGCTACAGGAAGCTGTTTCACTAGGGTGCCAGTCAAATCATACACTGGTCAAGTGGTTCCTGGTCAAGTCATAACCATTAACGAGTCAATTCATACCCAGCGTATTAGTCAAGTCGTAAGTGTTTACACTCGATTTACAGTATACATATGCAGTACACAGGTAGAATGAATAAATATACAGTTTATCATTCCACTCAGAGCTTCATGTAAAACAGGCATGATCGAGCCCATAATAGTACTACATAGTTGATGTCATGTAGCAATAATAACGTGCACGAAGCAGTTGCGATCCAGCCAAATGCTTAAGCATATTGGGATCAAAATGCTTTCATTATGTTTAATAAATGATTTTTCAATTAGTGAGACTACATAACTGCTCTTGAAACCTGTTTCTTGTAAATTATTTTGGATCGATTCGCAGGGAGTTTCAAAGCAATCCTCTTTGAAGTGGTTTGAACACACAACAGTTTGCGGCCCTGGCTTGTAAAAATAGTTAGTTATAATAGTATAATATAATAACAATTGTTCGGCATTTCGTTTTGTTTACACTACAATCTACCGAACTACCTAATGCTGTAATCGCCGCCGACTCCCTGCATACACGTCATCACTAGGGACTTAATGAAAGCTGCCGAAGGCACATTCTGAAGGTCCATTTCAGAGCAGAGCTGGTCATAATTAATTTTTTTTTTAATTCATGGATTTAAATTTCACTTTGTCGACAGATATGATATTGATGCTATTAGGATTCAATGGTAAAAATATAGTTTTGTGTTAAATTTGCCCTTTAAGATAAATGTAGTAATTTAACATACCGTTAATGTGGTATTGTTGCTCATCAGGGTACCAGACAGCACGGGAAGCCCAGTAATCAGCTATGCCCCACAATACATCACTTCCACCAGCCGTTCTGAACATTTCAAGGTCCTTTTAGATGAAGGCAGTAATGATTAATCAATTGAACCTTTGATGCACATGTAGAGAAACATATTTAGAGTGTTTCATCACCTGTGTAAGGTAGAAGTACTGCTGGAAAGCAAAAGCTACATCGCCGTTAACATGGACTTGGGTATCTGCTAACAGCTCAACTGGACACACATCTTGACCAGACACAGCACTCTCCCATGCATATTTCAGGCCCTAGTAACCAAAAAGGACACCAAAAACAGGTAGATACCAAGAACACAATTCAGGCGAGAAGCCAGTGAAATCGGTTTGGCAAAGTAATTATAGTAGGATCTTGGAACACACCTTAAGTCAGTCTCAAATTCATACCTTATAGTTCAGCTTCTGAGCATTGATCCGGGCCCCATCCTTTGTCCGAACTCTGTAGTCCAAGGCAGCTCTTGCAAGCTTAGGGTAAATGACTGCAATACTTGGATACATCCATAAGTCCTAGCAGGAAAAATAAGGGAATGAAACTTAACGTAGAGGAAATACCTTATAGGAAACATATCTGCACATTACATATACACCTACAATGAATCAGATCAATGATCAGAAAGCTGTGTTAACAACTTTACCTGATCCCAAAAAACATGTCCCCAATAGCACTGGGCTGGTCCTGATCCTCCGTTAGACAGTCCTCCAGGACTGACTCCCCAAAATGGGCCGTGTGTCTCCGTCAGAGAGGGGAATGCACTGAGAAGGTAGAACATGCAGCTAATCACAGCACGAGTCAGATACTCTGGTCCTGTGAGTTCCACCGTGCTGCCTTCCCATATCTCTGCCCATGCCTGTACATGTGAACTTCTCAGCTCATCATGTGCAATAAGCTCCAAACCACGGTCAAAACTTGACTGGGCACCCTCACTGCTCTCTGAAACTGTAACCAAGAAGTACCAGCTAGATTGGATCTGGTCAGGAAGTAGAGTGATGGAGGAGGGCACTGGTGTCCAGATAAGGTGCACGTTATAACGAGGGATTCCAGGGAATTCTTCCAAAATAGTTTGTCCAAATATATGCCTGTCAAGAAATAAATGTAAAAATAAAAAGAAGAGAACTTTACTAAAATGTTGCTCTAAGCAACAAAAATAAACAAAAAGCCTATAAATAGACTAATCAATTATCTTTTCTTGTCTACATTTGGGCAATTTTAGGTGTCTAATGATTTATTAATTTAAATCAATCTCAACTTTTTCAAATGAATGAATGCTTTAGATGTACAATCACAGATCTGATCAATGTTATGACAATAATGTGCATCATTTTGTTTCGAAAGCACAGATACACATCACTAGGCTATACTGGCTGTGCTCAAACATACTTTCCTTCCTTATAGTCAGGAGCATTTTCAAAATTAATGTCTTCGCTTTGTGGCAAGAAAGAACTGTCGAGCATGATTGTGATGGGTTCCTTAGAGGTCATCTGTCGTTTCAGCTGCAATTCCATGACCATCAGGTTGGTGAACTGCCGGTGAGCATACAACAGCTGAGATGCCTCCCCAGACGAGGTAAGTATTGAGTGAGTGAATATAGCTGTAAAAGAAGAGGTTTGTACCATTAGAATACATCTATTGGCAAGGCAACAAAAAGAGAAAAATGACCATTAAATATAATTTATTTGTAATATTTAGCGTATACCAGTGTGCATGTCCAAACTGTAGGTGTGGTTTCCCTCAGCCATCATCCTTACTGCAAATGGGCAAGGTAGATCAGCTCTGTGACACTCTCCACCCTCTCCATTGTAGATTCCATCTTTATGCATGACTTTATGAAATGTTCTCCAGCCCAGTGTCCCATTAACGAGCGGCGGCATGTACCGAGGGTCAGAGGGCAGTTCCTCAGTTGAAAATATATAAGGGTCAGCCATCTTCAAGCAGGATTTCACTGCTCAAGAGAATAACTGCACCTTTTATCTGGTCCTAGAATGGGCAAGCAATAAAAGTCAGTCATGATGCTTCATTTTCTATTACTGTCCAATATTTTATATACAGGACTGTGGAAAAAGTCTTAAGCCACCAATAGATTTGGGGTTTTTTTTAGCAATGGTGTAATGACAATGCATACTGTAATTATTTATCAGTCTCTAAGATACAGATAGAAAATATAGTAATTTTGGGCACAGAAAAAAAACAACAACATGGTAGCACAGTGGTTAAGGATGAAGACCTACAGCTTGAGCAAGCCACCAATCTGGAGTTTTGTACGTTCCTCTCATGTCATCACATGTTCTCGTACACTGATATATTTCACACTTAATTGGATTAAATATGAAAATGAATGAATCTGTGAAGGGCTATTTAGAGTATCAATAAAGAGTTTATACAGTAATTATATAACACCACACAAGCTAAGGTTTATAGCTATGATATTTTGTGTGTGTGTGTGTGTGTGTGTGTGTGTGTGTGTGTGTGTGTGTGTGTGTGTGTGAGAGACAGACAGAGACAGACACAGACGGAGAGAGAGAGACACACACAAAGGGAGACAGAGAGTGAGTGAGACAGACAGAGAGAGAGAGACAGAGACAAAGGGAGACAGAGAGTGAGTGAGACAGACAGAGAGAGAGAGACACACACAGACGGAGACAGAGAGAGACAGACAGACAGACAGAGAGAGACACACACACAGACAGAGAGAGAGAGACAGACAGAGAGAGAGAGACAGACAGAGAGAGAGAGACACACACACAGACAGAGAGAGAGAGACACACACACAGACAGAGAGAGAGAGAGACAGACAGACAGAGAGAGAGACACACAGACAGACAGAGAGAGAGAGACACACACACAGACAGAGAGAGAGAGACACACACACAGACAGAGAGAGAGAGAAACACACACAGACAGAGAGAGAGACACACACACAGACAGACAGAGAGAGAGACACACACACAGACAGAGAGAGAGACACACACACACACACACAGACAGAGAGAGAGAGACACAGACAGACAGAGAGAGAGACACACACACACACACACAGACAGAGAGAGAGACACACAGAGAGAGAGACACACACACACA
>JAVSBU010339417.1:0-10715 GCA_033118015.1 Loricariichthys derbyi | reverse complement strand
TTATATATGGAATTAGATCCATTCACTGATGCTGCACCTTATAATCCGGTGCGCCTTATAGTCGTGAAAATACGGTAATTGGATTTCCACTTTTCAACCAGCCAATATGTCAGATAAATTTCATATTTTAACATCAAATAATATGAAAATAATCAAATTCTTAATTTTCCTGAGCATTTAAGAGCTTCCACGAAGTGCTTGATTGCCATTTAGCAGGCAATCTAGGTTTTTTTTTTTTTATCTCTAGCCCCTCTGATTGCATGGGCAGACTGAGAAAGACAAATGAAATCAGAGTAATTATATACATGTACAGAGAAATCTGATAATCACCTAAAATCCAGCTCATTTTATCAAATTGGTTAATCTGATTTCTAGATTGGAGTATGCTGTATAGATGTCCATTTAAAAAATCAGATAACTGCAGATTATGAAGTGCATGTAAATGCACTCAGTGTCAGAGAGTCTAGGTTCAGTCCCAGATGAGGTTTGCTACATGAAGGTGGATTGGTGCTTTTACAAAAACCCCAGACACTGAGATTTATTCCTCGTGTTGGGCCCAACCAGGATAAATAGGAAGTATTGCATCAGGAAAGGCATCTGTCGTAAAATCTGTGCCAAATCTACACAGGAGCAGCCAACAGAGGAGCACCATGTTCAGCCCTAATATGTGGTGTTCCAGAGGAACAGCTGAACGATGATGCACATACACCTTCCTACACAAATCTAAGAACATACATGCAATCACAAATGACGCACACATACACGCTGGTTCCTTCCTCACCCTGTGGGAATCGCACGGTCCAGTACACTCGGAGACAATGCGTCTCCTTGCGTGATCCACGCTGGCACTTGCACTCCTGCAGGGGCCGATAGTGCAGCAGGGCATTCTGAGCATCGGCGCAGGCCTGCCGGCTGCTAGGAACCAGTGGTGCCACTGCCTCTTCGTCCACGCAGTAGTCCAGCTGCCGATAGAGCTTTTCACATTCTGGTTGGGCCAAACACTCCTGCAGCACCAGTGCACAGTCCAGAGTGTCCGGGAACAGTGGTACCACCGACGACACTGAACCTAATGGATGAGATCAGACATCATAAATGATATACACATTTTCACAACTAACAGCAATAAACATATAATATAATATAATATAATATAATATAATATAATATAATATAATAAAGCTTTTCTTTTAAACCAAGAACTTATATTTTTGTCTTGTCCATCCACAAAACATTCTGCCAATAACCTTCTGGCTTGGTCACATGATCTTTAGCAAGCTGCAGACAAGCAGCAATGTTCTTTATGGAGAGCAGTGGCTTTCTCTTTGGATCACTGCCATGCACACCATTGTTGTTCATTGTTCTTCTGATGGTGGACTCATGAACATTAATATTAGCCAATGTGAGAGAGGCTTTTAGTTGCTTAGAAGTTACCCTCGGGTCCTTTGTGACCTCGAAAACTATTACACGCCTCGCTCTTGGAGTGATCTTTATTAGTCAGCCACTCCTGGGAAGGGTAACAATGGTCTTAAATTTCCTCCATTTGTACACAATCTGTCTGACTGTGGATTGGTGGAGTCCAAACACCACCGTAAATCTGATGACGGTTTTATCTCTTCATGCATCAATCTAGAAAACTGACAAACTTTTAATCCCTACTGTAGTTACGACCCAATTATTTTCCCCAGCACACTGTAACTCAAGCCCAAGGTCGTCCAACACGTTTTCCTCTGTTAAGCTTTTAGATGGTCACGCTACACTAAGAATATATAACAGAAAGATAATATCTCTCTAAAGTATTCCAGCACATGGTAAGACCATGTAAACAAGGTGCTGTGGAGTCATTTATCAGGAGGATCAGGATGTTTCAACATTTCAGAGCACATTCTCTGGCCCAATGCCACGGCAACAAATAAAACAAGTGCAAAAAGCAACCACATCAGCTATTTATACATATTTATCTTCATAAAAAACACTCCACATCTGTAATGGTGTTTACATATGATATTTTTAAATGGGCATTAATAGAGTCTCTGAGCTTAACAGAGGAACTAGCAGATCTACACTGAAATCAAATGTACAAAATATATGAGAAATGATTTTACACCCCATATTAACAATATTTAAAGATCTTTGAAAGCAGAAATGATGCATTCAGCTCCAGGTCAGGTTAAAATATTACTTCATTTACTCTGATATATTACTTGCCTACTCTTTTAAATACTTTTTAGAAATGTGAATGATTAACTTTTTATCAGTAGGGATGTTTTATCTATAATATTATCTTTATTGTTGTTTCATTTAACAATAATAGACAAATAAGCAATTAAATAAAATAAGGTGAAATATAAGGCAAAAATACCTGAAATAATCATTCATGAAATATACAGTGGTGTGAAAAAGTGTTTGCCCCCTAAACCTAATAACTGGTTGATTCACCCTTGGCAGCAACAACTGTAATCAAGAGTTTGTGGTAACTTACACTGAATCTTTCACAGCACTGTGGAGGAATTTTGATCCACCCATCTTTGCAGAATTGTTATAATTCAGCCACATTGGACAGTTTTTGATCATGAACCACCTTTTTAAGGTCATACCACAGCATCTCAATAGGATTCAGCTCAGAATTTTGACTAGGCCACTCCAAAGTCTTCACTTGGTTTTTCTTCAGCCATTCAGAGTTGGACTTGCTGGTGTGTTTTGGATCTTTGTCCTGCTGCAGAACCCAAGTTAATTTCAGCTTGAGTTCAGGATCAGATGGTTTGTTGGACATTCTCCTTCAGAATTTTTTGGTAGACAGCAGAATGCATGGTTCCATTTATCACAGCAAGTCTTCAGGTCCTGATGCAGCAAAACAGTCCCAGACCATCACAATACCACCACCATGTTTTATTGTAGGTATGATGTTCTTTTTATGAAATGCACTGATACTTTTTACTCCAGATGTAATGGGACATACACCTTCCAAAAAGTTCAGCTTTTGTCTCATTAGTCCACAGAGTATTTTCCCCAAAGTTTTGGGGATCGTTAAGATGTTTTCTGGTAAAATTGAGACAAGCCTCAATGTTTTTTTTGCTCACCAGTGGTTTTGGTCTTGTCACTCTGCCATGCAGGACATTTTTGCCCAGTCTCTTTATTATGGTGGAATCATGAACACTGACCTTAACTGAACCAAATGAGACCTGCAGTTCTTGGGATGTTGCTGTGGGGTCTTTTGTGACCTTTTGGAGTACTTTCCGTTGGCCGGCCCCTTCAGGGAAGGTTCTCCACTGTTCCATATTTTCACAATTTGTAAATAATGGCTCTCACTGTGGGTCACTGGAGTCCCAAAACTGTAGAAATGGCTTTATAACCTTTTCCACACTGATAGATCTCAATTATTTTCTTTCTCATTTGTTCCTGAATTTCTTTGGATCTTGGCATGGTGTCTAAGTTTTGCGGATCTTTTGATCTACTTCTCTTTATCAGTCAGGTCCTAGTTAAGTGTTTTATGGATTAAGACCAGGTGTGGCAGCAAATCAGGCCTGGATGTGGCTACAGAAATTAAATATATGATATGATATGATATGATATGATATGATATGATATGATATGATATGATATGATATGATATGATATGATATGATAAAACCTAACTGTGGTTTATGACACCTCAGTGCAGTTTCTCTAGACACACCCAGGCCTTAAATCATTTTGTTTTTAATTTGTGTTGTCTTTGACTAATATTTAAATTTGTTGATGATCTGAAACATTTAAGAATCCGAAGCAGTTTATTGTCAATGAACAGGATTCATAGACTAGGAACTTGTTTCAGCATATAAAGGTGCACATAAGGATTGTGTTTATGCATTTACTGAAAAATCCAAACCAAATGAATTGGTATCAAAGGGTGAGTATATATTCTGATAAACCTGTGTTCCACTAATACACAGCACCGAGTGTGTGTGTTAAGAAGCCATTTCGTTATCGAGCACAATGGTGCCTTTCTTCTGAAGGTCTTTCTCACTCCCTGATTCTCAAATGTCCAAGCCATAAAAAAAGTTCTCTTCACAAACACACACCTGGTAAACATATGTTTTGGGGACTTTCCATAGACATAACGGTTATTTAAGCTAATTAATGCTACAGCTAACCTAAACCTCAATAACCTAAAGCAAATCTTTTGGTTTTTCAAAAGAAAGTTGCAGCTTCTTTTATTGTCACTTGCAAACAATTCCAGGTCCTTTCAATGCTTGTGGAGATATTAGGTCCCCACAGTGCAATTTTAATCAAATCTTTTTTTTTTAATTATTTGTGAAGACTTTCCATGTGAAGACTTTCCATAAACAGACCATAACTGTGGCTTATTAATTCTATATCTGACCCTAAAACTATAAAATCTCAGCTCTTTCTATTCTCGGGTTGTTCGTTTGGTCCTCACAATGATATACAAACTTGACCTACTCACTTTCCCTAACACACAGCGCAAGTTTTGTTTGCAGAGCAGGTTAAGTGAGCAACTGTGACGAAACTGCCTTATTATGTCTCACACCCATTGCATCATAACATCTCGCACACTTTTCTACCAAATTCCTTCTGGTCAGACCAGCACAGAAAAGCTCATGTTAATTTATTCACAGACTGAGCACTGATACGTCTCCATGAGCAGATAGCAAGCCTTACTAATCATCTATAGCATTACTAGACCCTAAATCCCAAAAAAGAAAAGTTAAACACAAGCTATGAACTCATTTTAATATATAAAGAGAAAATCAGTGAATCACTGTCATGTGTTGTGGTTAGTTATTTGCTGTAGCAAATTTTGCTCAGCAAAAAAAAAAAAAAAAAAAGCAGAGGAAATGGGACTGAGGGTGCATGTGATAAGGGACTGTGGTTGCTAGACTAGAAGGTTCAGGGTTCAAATCCCACCTCTGCCAAGCTACAACTGTTGGGTCCTTGAGCAAAATATTTAACCCACAATTGCTTGGATTGTAAAAATGTATAAATTGTAAGTGGCTCTGAATAAGAACGTCTCCTAAATGCTGTAAATGTAAATGATAAGGGTAAAGAAACCTTCTCTGAATGGTACTACCACTCATACTAAACACTCCCTAAATTAAAAACGGTATACAGTGCGTTCTGGATACTTATTTGATAGCATAACCCTAACTCTAAATGTTCTATGAACGCTTTTGTTTCAGCAGTCTTGGATACTGAATACCATGCTAATTAATCAGCACCCTGCCAGCATAAATGAACCAGGAACAAGTTGGAACATGAATCTCATGTGATCTAATCAGGGGTTTGCTAGGCTGTTTTACCAAGGAAGCCTTGAAGAAATAGTTTCTCCACTCCTGGTCCATTTTAGCAGTCAATCTTCATTCACCCTGTTCTTCAGTGGTCAGGACCCCCACAGGACCAGCACAGATCAGGTACTATTAGGGTGCTGGATCATTCTCAGCACTGCAGGGACACTGATGTTTGTTAGTGTGGTTTAGACACAGCAGTGCTGCTGGAGTTTTTGTTTTTTTAAACTCTGATCACTTATGGTCCACTTTATAAGAGACATTCACCTTGTTACTCCATATGTAGATGTAAAGTCAGGGACAGGAGCTCATCTGTTCAACTTCAAGAGTTCAGGAACAATATAAATTCATAGCAAGTACAACTATATAGCGAAATGAACCATCAACCTGTCTGTGCACGTACAATATAACAACGGGGTAGACAGGACAGGAAGATAGAAATAAGAAATGATACAAATAAGGAATACATGGGGGGAGGGGAGGAGTATGCTCTTAGTGAGTACAGTTTGGGAACTGAAAAAACACCTCAGCTACATAGTTATGCACAAATACACATTACAACATGAAGACCAGGACTCGTAACAGGGGAAGGGTAAGGGGGTGAAGACAACTGGATTGGTTCAGCAGCCATCCTCACCGGCGCTAATCACGGGACCCGTCTGTACGGGGGGACAAAAAGCGAGACGTGGGAAATGGGTTATGAGGACCTGAGATGCTTCGGTCAACATCCCAGTCAGTTGCCTCAGTCCGCAGGATTTCATATCGATAACACAGCAAATTGCCATGGAGACAACCTTGATCGGGTGGCAGCATCAACAATCAGCAGGTGTCTGGGGAATGGGTGAGAGGACATAAGAGTGTCTCTCTGCACTGAACGTTCTGGAGGAATTTGTTATTCCGGCAATGGCCTTGGCCAAGGGCCATGCTGATATGGGGAGCTGAAAGTAGATAGAACCAGGATTGTGTAGGCTTCTTGCGAGCAGTCATATTCAAATTCCACTACTACCCTCTAGTCCATTTTGGTCTCCAATCTGATCCAATTGCCTTTGGAAAGCAGACAGCTTCTTCAAGATGTTATCCATATTGGGGTTTATCTGTTGTTGCACAGTTTGTGTTAGTTATCCTCTAATCCTTCATCGGTGCTCACAGGATGCTACCTAAGAAAACGTCTTGGAAATTTTTGGTTGTTTGACTGTTCTCAGTCCCAGATGGTGTTTATAAACTCCAGCAGCACTGCTGTATCTGATCCGCTCGTACCAGCACAACACACACTAACACACCAGCACCACATCAGTGTCACTGCAATGCTGAGAATGATCCACCACCTTAACCTGATCTGTGGTGGTCCTGTGGGGGTCCTGACAACTGAAGAACAGGATCAAAGGAGGCTAACAAAGACGGACTGCAGTCTCTAACTGTAGAACTGTAGGGATACAGGAGACACTAACAGCTCAGAGATATGTGCAGGACATCAGAGTTACCTAGCATAACAGGGCTTCCAGCTGCCATTTTCCAGCCAGATAATGCTTGCCCACAAACAGCAAGGGTTTCCCAGGAATATCTCCACCAGATTGCAACACTTCCTTGAACTGGCTGTTCACCATATTTAATCACCAATCGAGCATTTATGGGACTGGTTGGGATGAGTGTGCAGAACCTACAGGCATGGCTGCAACATCTGTGGGCAAATGTGCTGCAGGACACCAAAAGCTAACCTCTATGCCTCCATGTCCAACCGTATCTCCTCTTGTAACAAGGCTAGAGGAGGTGTAACAAGTGCTAGAGCTTTACCAACAAATGCAGCCTTTCCCTAATCACTTGTGTTCATCATCGTTACATTCACACATATATTTCATTTGATCCCAGTGACTACTACTTGATGTGTTATTTTTTAGTCAATGAGCCTAAAACTTTAACAAGACGTCTTTTTGAACAACAAGTGTACCTGCATTGTCTGTCAACTCAACTCTATTACAATATAAATGCTTCTAAGCACCTACCAGCATCCACGGGCCATGGAAGTCCAGATAGAGGCCCAATTGTGACCACAGAGTTCGGCGAGTCATCAAGTAGCTCGGAAACTAGCTAAAAAACGTCTGCCATGGCTGACCCTGCATGTGACATGGCTTTATTCCAACTGTGTAACCTCAGTAATTTGCAAAAAAATTTGCTTCCTGTGTTCAGTTCTGTTTTTTTATGGGGTGGAGCCTTGAAAGGTACAGCTATAGGAAGTTGGTTCACTATTCAGAGTCACAGTATGGCCAATCCTTCTGCCAGTCTTAAACTGTGAAAACAACATTTATCAGAAGGAAATTATGAAATACAGCCCCAACTGGCAACGAGAAATGCAGGTAAAAAGAAAATGCACACAGTATGAACCAAAGATATTTTATGTTTTACTGCTCAACTTCCCTTCATTCGTCAATGAACATGCTTTACTGTCCCAGGTTTTTTAGGAGGTCTGAAATGCAGGGATGCGTTTACCACTTTGTAATGTCGCCGTTTCTCCTCACAACACATAACGGATGTTTTGGCATCGAGGATGCCAAGTGATGACGTGTCTCGGGTGTCATTTTGTCCCGTTCTTAAGGTGTGTAATAGTATGAGGTCGTCATGGATGCATCGCTCCATTTAAAAATTCAGGAGCAAGAAAGCCAGCAAGCAAGAAACAGATGATGACAATGGAAAAAAAGGAAACAAAAATAGTACAGAACAGGAAAATGAAAGAAAGAAATTAGATAGAAATACAGAAAAAGTAAAGTAAAAATGTAAACATATGAACCTTTAGAAAAGGTAAAATGGAATAAAAAGAGAAACAGAAAGAAAAGAAATAAACAATAACAGAAAGTAAAATTAAAAACAATGAGATAATTATAGAACAGCAAAAGGGAAAGAAAGAAAGAAAGAAAGAAAGAAAGAAAGAAAGAAAGAAAGAAAGAAAGAAAGAAAGAAAGAAAGAAACAGACGATGAAAATGAAAAATAAAAAGGAAACAAATTAATAGGACAGAACAGAAAAATGGGGGAAAAAGAAAGACAGAAATACAGAAAGTAAAGTAAAAAAGGAAACATATGAATGTTTAGAAAAGGTAAAATGGAATACAAGGAATAAAAGGAGAAAAAAAAAAAACAATAACAGAAAGTAAAATAAAAAGAAATCAAAGGAATCATACAGAACAGCAAAAGGGAATTAAAAAAGAAAAAAGAAATAAAAAGAATAAGCAAGCAAGAAACTGATGATGAAAATGGAAAATAAAAAGGAAAGAAAAATAGCACAGAACAGAATAAAAATGGGGGGGGGGAGAAAGAAATAGACAGAAAGACAGAAAGTAATATAAAAAGTAAACAGGAATGTTTAGAAAAGGTAAATGGAATAAAAAGAGAAAAAGAAAAAAAAGGAATAAACAATAAGAGAAATAAAAATAAAAATAAATCAAAGGAATCATACAGAAAGTCATACAGCAAAAGGGAATTAAGAAAGAAAAAGAAATAAAGGAAAAGTAAGCAAGTGGGTGGGTGGGTTTAGGTAGGTGGGTGGGTTAGGGAGGGAGGGTGGGTAGAAAGGAAGGAAGGAAAGAAAGAAAGAAAGAAAATAATAGAAAGTAAAATAAAAAGAAGAAGGAATCATACAAAACGGCAAAAGGGAAAGAAAAGAAAGAGAAATGAGAGAAAGGACAGTACAGAACAGGAAAATGAAAGAAAGAAATAGAAATACAGAAAAAGTAAAGTAAAAATGTATACATATGAACGTTTATATAGGTAAAATGGAATAAAAAGAGAAAAAAGGAAGAAAAGAAATAAACAATAACAGAAAGTAAAATAAAAACAAAGAGATCATATAGAACAACAAAAGGGAATTAAGAAAGAAAGAAAGAAAGAAAGAAAGAAAGAAAGAAAGAAAGAAAGAAAGAAAAACAATAATAGAAAGTAAAATAAAAAGAAGAAGGAATCATACAAAACCGAAAAAGTGAAAGAAAAGAAAGAGAAATGAGAGAAAGGAAATTGAGGAAGGCCAAATGTTGTGTACACACAGGACATCCTAAAACTTAATCCTGTTCATAAGAGTGTAAGTAAACTTTCTGTTCTGTTTATTTTTGGTGGTTTTGTATTTAATAATCAGCTCAGGTGAGTTAAAGTTACACTTCAGTCTCTTATGGTAAAGCCTTTGCACGGCTGTTTAAACAATATGTTTGGTTAAGTCTCTAAGTGAACACACACACACACACACACACACACACACACACACACACACACACTCTCTCTCTCTGCAGGAAGTCGTCTGTTTAATAACAGCGTTGTTAAATCCAGCTGAACTAAGTGGAGCTGTATCACTGCAGTCAGGAGATCAGGAAGTTCAGTAAAGTTCTTTAAGCTCTTTAAAGTCATGGCTTTTTCCTAATGGTATAAATGATTAATAAGCATTTCTTATGGTTTCTTACCTGGGCAGGTGTGTGTGCAGTCTTCGGGTGTTAGACACAGCACCGTCCTCATTGCCTGTGTCGTGATAACTCCACTGAGAGACAGTGTGTGTATGTGAGAGCGAGAGAGACAGACAGACGAGAGGGTGTGGAGGAAGGACAAAACCTGTTCTGTTACTTCTTTCTCTCTGTGTATGAATGTATTAACACACACCAATCAAAAAAACATTCCAACGTCATGGACCCAGGGTGCCCCAGCTTTGTACCCCACCGCCCAAAGAAACCAGGACACGTCCAACCAGATCATTCTTCATCCACTGTCCCCAGGCTCTGGTCAATCGGTATGTAGATCAGGGTTTGAGTCACCTCAGTATGTGGTTTAGGTATCACTTTTTCTACATATGCAAATTGATAAGTATTTGGTATGTTCACCACTCCTGCTCTAACCACCATCAGAACTGATGATCCACGTTTCTCCAGTGTGATTTCACAAGTTTTCGCAGTGGGGATTAGGTCACATGACTATAAACGAAAGTCCATGACAGTCAGCATTTTTTTTTATTAAGCAGCTGTTGTACTTATCAACATGAAGCCTTACAATAAACACACACAAACACACCATAAAGCATCAACCCATATCACCAACCATTTTTATTAAAAAAAAAAAAAATACTCACCAAAAACTTAGCATCCGAAATCAACACTTAAGATCAAACACCATCAGACCATTAAAACTCACCAAAACCAGCCCTGGATATCAAAAATCAACTCACCATCAAACACCAACACTCACTATGAAACGCCATCTCTAACTATCAACACACATCAAATATCAACTCTTCTTCTTCTTCTTTCGTCTTTTCCCTTTTCAGGTGTCTCCACAGCGAGCGAGTCGTCCTCCTCCTTCTCACTCTGTCCCCTGCATCCTCTGTCCTCACAGCAACTACTTCCATATCCTCTCTAACTGCATCCATATATCTCCTCTTTGGCCTTCCTCTTCGTCTTTTTCCTGGTAAC
>JAVSBU010339407.1:0-10715 GCA_033118015.1 Loricariichthys derbyi | reverse complement strand
TTCAATCCCTATGAAATTTGGCACATAATTTGATACAGGTATAGCTTTAAGAAAAAAGTACATTTCACGCTGTCATAACCACAATGCACCACGCGGCAGCCTCTCAGCCAATCAGAGCGCCCGTTTCTGCTGCTGTGTATGTTAGCAGTCTGCGGTTAATCCTAACGCGTCATGCTAAACACACTTCGGTTTGGATATGCTTTGTGAAATCTCCTTTTATTGGAGGAAAATGATATAATTGGGTATCCCCTAATTAAAACAGAGCAACAAGGAATATCGTAGACGTGTCTCCATCGAAATATGGGCACTGGAATATACCAGGGCACGTCCTCAGAGCCAGTAAAAGTGGAGTGGATTATTCGCTTATGTTCAGGTATTTAAGGCCTATTTACCAGACCAGATCGTAAATAAATTAATTTTTTGAGTGTTTAAGAATACTTTTTTATTGTTTAAATGGGTTTGATGGATAGATTATGGTATAAGCTTGCAATTTCCGTCAAAATCTCAAAATCAATCGGGGGTGCATTTTTGTCACTTATCATACTTTAACTGGCTCTAACTCAAAAGTACAATTTGTGACTTATATGTTTGTTAAATCTGATAAATGCGAGTTTCATATGCAATCTATTTCCTTTCTAGGATATCACTTCAGCTCTGGAGGTATACTTATGGAGAGACAGAAGGTAGAGGCAGTGACCCAGTGGCCCACTCCTGAATCAGTCAAGGACCTACAAAGGTTCCTGGGGTTTGCAAACTTTTACCGGCGTTTCATTCGAAACTACAGCCTGGTGGCAGCTCCATTAACAGCCCTCCTACAAGGTAACCCTCACAAATTAAGATGGAACTCACAAGCAGGTACTGCTTTCCAGGCCCTCAAGAGGGCGTTCACCTCGGCTCCCATTTTCCACCATCCCAATCCGGAGCGCCCATTTGTCGTGGAGGTCGACGCATCCGAGATTGGAGTTGGCTCTATTCTTTCTCAATGCCAAGGTAAGGCTGAGAAGCTCTTCTCCATTGCTTTCTTCTCTCACAAGTTATCCCCAGCTGAATGCAATTACGGCATAGGAGATAGAGAGCTCCTAGCCGTCAAGCTGGCTCTAGACAAGTGGTGCCACTGGCTCGAGGGTGCCAGATTCCCATTTTCGGTAGTAACTGATCACAAAAATCTGGAGTACCTTAAGAGTGCCAAAAGACTTAACTCTCATCAGGCCCGGTGGTCACTCTTCTTTGCAAGATTTCATTTCAATATAATCTACCGACCCGGGTCCAAAAATGTCAAGGCAGACGCCTTGTCAAGATATTACCGGGAAGAGAGGGAGGCTGACCTGCACAATGTCCCAGAACCCATTTTGCCTGACTCAGTCTTCCTCAGCACCATTCAATGGGATGTCGACAAGCGAATTGCCAGATCCATCAGGGAGCAACTTGTAACTAAGCAACGTCCCAAGGACAAGCTATATATTCACCTCCCTCATCACGCAGCCATCATCATTTGGGCTCATTCTTCAGTGGCACCGGGACACCCAGGGGAGGCACGTACTCAGCAGCTTATCTCGCAACGTTATTGGTGGGAGTCTATGCATAAGGATATTCACTAATTTATCGCTTCATGTTCCATCTGCACCCAGAGCAAGACTCCCAAAACCCTACCTGTGGGTAAGCTGCACCCGTTGCCCATCCCCTCAAGCCCTTGGTCCCACATTGCAGTAGATTTCATCACTGATTTTCCCGAGTCAGAGGGTTTCACCACCCTCATCACTTTTGTGGACCGATTCTCCAAGGCCATAAAATTTATCTCTTTTAAGGGCCTACTCTTGGCTTGGGAAACAGCTCTGATTATGTTTGAACACATTTTCCGTAACTTCGGTATCCCCGAAAAAATTGTCTGATAGGGGCTCCCAATTTACCTCCAGAGTGTGGGCTGCATTCTTCGAGCGCCTGGGAGTCATGGTCAAACTGATGTCAGGCTACCACCCTCAGTCCAACAGTCAGTGCGAGAGGGCCAACCAGGAGGTAGGAAAATTTTTTAGGATATTTTCCAGTAATAATCAGAATAACTGGGCTAAATATTTAATATGGGCCGAAATTGCCCAGAACTTTTTACGCAGTGCTTCCACAGGCATAACCCTGTTCCTGTGTGTTCCTGAGTTTCAGCCACCTCTCTCACCTTGGTCTGGGGTGGTCACCGATATCCCGGCGGTGGATGAGTGGATGCAGTGCAGTGAGCAAGTATGGGAGCAGACTCATCGACAAATCGAGAAGGCCGTGGAGAGGCAACGTGTCCAAGCAGATCGCCATAGGTCTGACAACCCATCTTTTCGGTGCGGCAATAGAGTCTGGCTTTCAACCCGGGACTTCAGGCTCAGGGAGGGAAAAAAGAAACTCAGAGCTAAGTATTTGGGTCCTTTTGTCATTATCAAAAAAATGAACGACGTCACATACAGTATAAGCTTAATTTACCACCCGAGTACCGAGTATCTACAGTAACTCTTTTTATGTTTCCCTCCTTAAGCCTGTGGTTCCAGGCCCCCTGAATGAGTTGTCATCTGGAGAGATGCTGCCGCCTCCTCTGGACCTGGAGGGCACCCCCGTCTACGCCGTGCGCCAGATTCTGAACTCCAGAAGGCGAGGGGGTCAGATCCAATACCTTATCAATTGGGAGGGGTGTGGTCCCGAGGAGCGGAGTTGGGTCTCATCCAGGGATGTTCTGGATCCTGGGTTGATCGCAGATTTTCATGCGCAGCATCCTGACAGACCGGCTCCGCGCCAGAGAGGCAGGCCTCAGGGCTCCGTCAAAGGTGGTTCAGTGGGGGAGGCAGTGTTCCTCGCGGGTGGCCTCGCTCCATTCCGGTCATGGACTCTTTGAGGGGGAGTACTGTCACACAATGCTCTGAAGGGAACTGCAATTCCCTTCATACAGCGCCGGGAGGAGTCAGCGTAGCACGGGTGGTCCAGGTGATTGGCAGATCACCTTCACCTGAGTACTGATTAGTGTTCCGTATTTAAGCTCGGTTCTTCCGTGCTACTTTGTGAAGTATTGCCATAGTTTCTGTGTGCCTTACCGAGCATTTATTGTATTGTGTGCCTTTCTGGATTATCAACCTTTGCCTGCCTTTTTGACATTGAGTAATGCCTCTCTATTGCTATATCTGCCGGTGATGACTATTGCTTGTTTGACTTTGAGATTGCCTAGCCCTGTGTGTTTTGTGTAGTCTTTGTTTGGTTTGCATTCATCTTTGGGTTTATTGTCAGTACGTCGTTTGTAAATATAAACCTTTATTTTTCACCATCCGCATTCATCTGTGCCATCATGCTGCCACACCATATCTCCAGATAAACCATGAAATTATATAAAAACTTTGCATAATACATGTAATCATTTTTGGAACAATTTTCTAAAAAATTCTAGCATATAGAGTACAATTTAATTGTAGGTTAAAAAAAATATTTCAAAATAAAATTTATTTTTTATTTCTTCCTCCTTCCTTGTATTGATTCCACACTGTCCTCGAGAAATTGAAAAGTGCTGAAAAAAATTTTTTTTCCTCTTCCTCCTCAGTAGATTTTTAAGTAGGGGCATCCGAGGAACAAGTGATAAAAAAGACTGGCCTGGAAAAGGAGACTTTTTTAGCTTCCGCTTTAGTAAGGGCATGTTTGTACTCTGCCATTCTATCCCTCCATGTAAAATACCTCTGATGTAATAGTGCACTTGGTGTTATAACAAGGCAGAAATCACATCATTTTGCAGGTTATCTATTTCAATACCAAATGTTAATATTGTATCTAAAGTATGATTACAGCAGTGGATTGGTCCCATCAACATTCTGAGTGATACCCATGAATTCTAAAATGGAAATTTTAAAAGGAAGTTTTAAATGAGCTAGCTCATTGTCAAAGTGAATATTAAAATCACCTACATTTAAAGCCTGTATTATATTCGTGGCGAGCTGTAAAGATGTTTGAAGGAAATCTCTGCTTGTCACTGTTTGAGTTGTATTTCAAAAAGGTTTAATTACAACAGGCAAAACAACATCAATTATAATCATCATAATTGCTTGAAGAGCATCAATGGCCGGAATGAGCACTCTGCTTTTTGGAGGTGCTTCCTGGGTTAATTAAATAATTGAATGCTGTGCCCTCATGCACCTCCCAAATGTAACCCATATGACTACACCCTAAAACAAAGGGCTCCCCCTAACATATCCATATTTATAATATATTTATAATATATTTACGATTCCACTTTCTGGGAACATAGTACTGACCAAGTGAAGCTTGACCACTCCTGAACTTTTTATGATCTTTTAGGCCTTTCCTTCATCTTAAAATCAGCCATGCAGGCACCAAGAGTTTACGATCCCGGTATTCCAATCACATGCACAGAAAAAAGCTTCTAACTAATCCTGATTCATTTATACATACTTAAATTCAAATAAATGAAATCCCTATAACATTCATTAAAATACACTACAAGCCTTATCCATTGAAATTACTAAGCAGAAAGAAAGTTAGCAAATTTCGGAAGAAACTCTGAATAAGGACAGAGAAGAAAGAAACTACAAAAAAGCAAGACTCACATTTACCACTCCCATTGAGCCAGACTTTCCTAAATACTCCTTGCTCACACACTCTAGCACCCTATGGGGATACTAGCAGCAGATGTTCACAGATTGTTTCTTTCTGCACCACCGACGTCCAATGTAATATCCCCAGCACTCTCCCATAGGCAAGCTGCACCCTCTTCCAGTTCCTGAATGCTCCTGGTGCCATACTGCTGTTAATTTTTTCATGGACCTGCAAAACTCCAAGGGCCAACCACAACCCTGAGCACTGCAGATTGTTCCTCTGTTTTCCAAACAGCATAATTAATAATAATAATAATATACGTTCAATTTATATAACGCATTTGAAGTACCCAAGGATGATTTTACAATACATATAATAATACAAAGTCTGCGAGATGGGGGGTTGATGACATAATTGAGTCAACCAAAGAGATGCATTTACAGGTGGGATTTAAAGAGTGGAAGAGAGGAAATTGAATGAAGAGGGTAGGGAGTTCAAAAGAGTCGGGGCAGCCACACTAAATGATCTGCCCCCCCTCCCCTATTTGGCAGACTAAATTTGGGCACAGCCAGCAGACCAGCATCAGAATACCTTAGTGAATGTGTGGTTGTGTATCGGGTTAGTAGGTCAGATAAATAAACCGGAGCTACACCATGGAGTGCTTTAAATGTCAGGAGCAGACTATTTAAATGGATGTGCTTACTGACAGGGAGCCAGTGCAATTTTTCCAGAATGGGGGTAATGTGTTTGCATTTACATGTGAAAGTGAGGATTCTAACAGCGGCATTCTGAACTAACTGGAGTGGACGAAGAGTTTTGGCAGGAAGACCGTAGAGTAGTGAGTTACAGTAATCTAGCTGAGAAATGACAAATGCATGGACCAGTATTTCCACAGTCTGAGGTGAGAGCATGGGACAGAGATGAGAAATATTACATAAATGAAAGTAAGCTGATTTTGTAACATAGTGAATGAAGGGTAAAAAAAAAAAAATAGAAAAATATCCAATTTAACACCAAGGTTTTGAGCAGTGGTAGCATGAAAAACAGAAGTGTCCCCAACTAGAAGAACTGGGCAGGGGAACAAGGACACAGCAGTTTTGGAGTCAATGGTCAGAGATACCAGTCTTAGATAGTCTACACAGAAGAATTCTGTAATGTATTGTGTCAAAAGAAGCAGTGAGATTGAGGAGTAGCAATATGGATATTAAGTCCTTGTCAGCAGCATGGAGAAGATCATTTGTAACACAGACAATAGCAGTTTCAGTGCTGTGATACGGACGAAAGCCAGACTGGTAGTCTTGAAGAAGGTGATTTAAATTTCGAAACTCAAATAGCTGGGAGGCCATGACTCTTTATACAACCTTAGAAATAAAAATAAGTTTTGAGAGAGGTCTGAAATTACTAAGGCCTGTACTATCAAGGTCAGGTTTCTTAATGAACAGTGTGACAGCAGATAGTTTCCACTGTGGAGGAACATAACCAGCAGAGAGTGACAGATCAAAAAGTGGACAAATAGGTGCAGCAAGGACAGCAGCAGAGGACTGAGGAAGGAAAGTAGGAATTGGATCTACAGAGGATATGGTAGGTTTTGACTTACTAATGATATCCAAAACAACATTAGAGTCCACAGATAGGAAAGAACTGAAAAGAACTGGACCAGGTACAGAAAAGAGATGCAACTGAGTGAATGCAGGAGCACTGAAGGTGTCACATAAATCAATGGATGGATCATCTATGTCATGAGGAGGGCACACAAGTTTATTGATTGTGGGAAAGAGGCAATTGGGGTTGTGACTAGCTTTTTTAAAATATATCAAAGTAGTACGAGCAGCGTGCTTTGTTTAAGGCCACTTTATATTCTGCCACATGGTCCATAAACATCAAGTAGTCAACCTGTAGACCAGACTGTTTATAGTGCCACTCTAGGTGCCAGCCCTGCTTTTTCAATGCACAAAGCTCAGGGGGGAACTAGGTTTAAGAATGGGAGGAAGGAACAAGTTTAGTCTTAATCTGCACCAGGGTGTCAAAGATCATTGCCAATGTTGCATTGTAAAATGTCACTGCAGAAGTGAAGAAGAAGTGAAGAAGTGAAGTGAAGAAGAAGAAAGTTGAGGAGAGCTGATAGAGACAAAGGGTTAATACTGGCAACGTTACAGTATGAGCAAAGAGTTCTTGTCCGGGACTTAAAAACAGGCAGTTTAGCACTGACGGAAATGAATAAATGATCAGACAGCCCAATATAATGACCAGATATGTTACTGACAATCCCAGTAGTAGAACAGATAAAATCAAGTGTATGACCGTGCTTGTGAGTTGGAAAGTAGACATTTTGGTTTAGATCGAAGCAATTTATCACAGGGATTAAATCAGTCGCAATTACGGACCCTGAGACAAGTGAGATATTGAGATTCCCGAGCACAATTAGTGAAGGGGATAGAGAGCTGATGACCGTCAGCATCTTGAATGGTACATACAGATTTTGGGGTTGAACAGAACAGCTAGACCTCCTCCCGACCAGAACTTTGAGATTTTGTGAACATTCTAAAGGCAGGAGGGATTGCTGAATTCAGATGACTAAATTCACCAGGTTTCTTCCAGGTTTCAGTCAGAAGACATATATCAATAAGATGGTCTACAGTGTAGTTCAGAAGAGAGGTGGCTTTGTCTGTGAGAGAGCAGATATTAAACAAACCAAGGCTGAGAGGTGAAGATTGGTGAGTGAGGTGTGGAGCATGAGTCTGCTCACACACAAGGCTGAGATGCACTCCATGAGGCAGTCTATGTCAAAGTCTCCTGCATCCGGGGGGCATAATATGTAATTTCAGAGTGTTGACAAGTAGGGGAAAACAGAGAGGGTGGCCTGATGTCTCTGACCACGATGTATGTAACAAGGTCTCCTTGCAATCCCAATAGAGTGACAGAGCTGGTAGGTGGAAGGGTCCAGGCGACGAGTGAAATGGTGTGAATGGAAATCAGCAGAGGAATAGATAGATCATAGGCACCGAATGTTGCTATCGTCAGAAGTGCACAACATCATCGGTGCAGTATTGCTTAACAGGAGAAAGTAGAAGACGAATAGCAGAACTCCAGCAAAGTTCATGGCTACATACAGCTTTACATATGCCAAATGATAAGTTGCAATCACAAGCAAATAGCTGATACAGCAGCAAGTGCAGAACCATGTTACCCAACATACAGCCAGGCATCACCAGACACTCAAATAATGACACAAGTAGCCATTGAGAGCTGACAGCAAAGCTGCAAGGTGAATAGAAAGAAATTCACTTGCCTCCCAGAAGCTGAGAGACCAGGCAATATGAAGAAGGCTCGCAGAATTACTGTACTGCAACCTGACTGCTAAAGCTACATGTTAATAGCAACATTAGAGCAGTAACACAGCCGAGTAATAGGCATCCTAGCCTGCTGAAAGGAAAAAACTGATAGGTCCACAATGCTGATGGATGTAGAATAACAGATTCTGATGTATCAAGGCAAAAATAATAGTAATAGTAAATCGATCTGGCAAGAAGTGGCAGCAAAGGACCATACCCCTCCCAGTCAACAAGGTAGTGCAGGCTACCTTGGACTCGCTGGGAGCCTATCAGTCAGCATACAGTATAGACTGTGGTACTGTCTAAGAGGCAGGGTCCCAGTGGCTGGGCTCTCAGAGCTGGGGCCTAGCACAGGAACAGTTTGAGCTGACAGGTGCACACTCAAGGTGGGGAGCAGCCAGAGCTCATAGGAGACTGGGTTAAGGGTCCCACATATCTTTGCGTTAGTTTGTCTGAACTCCCCGTGAGGTGGAGGTCCCGAGTGGACAGCCAAACCTGCTGACCGGGACGGAAAAACAGGCCTACCATGTGCCTATGGTCAGAGTTCCAACGCGTGATCCCAACCACCCTCTGGATGGCTGCCCGTGCTCTCCTCCATGCTTCTCTGCATCACTGCACATATTGAGCAACAGAGCAAACGGCCACCTGCTCCTCTTGGTCTGGGAAGAAGGTGATCAATAAATTGAGGGCGATGTGAGACCAAGGCCACAGAGAAGGCTGCTCTAATAGAGCTCAATTATTTTCACTGAGAAGGTGACCACAGCACAAGTGTATTTCAGATATTTTGTTGCTGAACATAATGTGCCATTCAATGTATATAGAAACACTGGCAAGTTATTTTGGAAAATGTTTCCAGACTCAGAAACAGCAAGAAATAATGCCTGTTCTTCTACTAAGACAGCAGCTGTGATGAATCTTGCACTGGAACCTGAATGTTCAGAGGATGTGTACAACTTAATCCGGACAGTAAAAAGGCCATACAAAGTAAAAAGGCCATACAGTAAGTAATAACATTTACCGAAAATGGACCTTTATATATACTAGTAAGCTGAGAATGTTATTTTTACATATTTTCTCTTACTGCACTACAATGATATTTTAAAGCCATTTTCCACAATCCAGGTCTCAAGTTTTCAGTGTCAGCACTTGAGAAATAAAAGTTCAAAACAGTGTTACACAAAAGTTAAGTTTTATTTTCTTGGGGGGCCTTGACACTTTTGAGTTGTAAACAAGGGGGCCACTCGGTCCTGGTCGGAGGGGAAACGCGCAGGTTGATTGGTGAAAATGAGGGAGCACTGCAGTTGGCGTTTAAATTGGAGTTTAAGTGCTCAAAAGGTCGGTGATGTAACGTACAAAAATGCTGGTTAAGGTTAAGTGCGCGATGCTCGGCATCGTGGGAGCTGGTTTAAGTAGCGCCAGCTACAGGTCTTTTGAATCTACTGCTAATCAGCACCATGTGCTTGTTGCCCTCCCTTGTGAGGCGGGAGTTGTAGTCCATGTCAAATGCTGCCTTTGCCCTCTATTGGTGGGCTAGACCACTGCAGCTGGACTTGTGACAAATAGTGATAGCAAAAACAATAATAATAATAATTCCCTGATTTTTATCTTAGTATAGGGCTGTCACAATGGCACAACTCTTAGTGTTGTAGAACCTTTGGCAAAATCTATGTAATTACGACCCTTAGAGGATATTCTTTCAATTGTTTAACTTTTTAGAAAAAAAAATCACATACATGCCACAAAACTATCATTTTTCAATATCCCTAACTTCTGAGATTAAGAAATAATCATAAAACAGAAATATAATTGTTGTTGTCAGTCAAAATTGTTTTTTTTAGATCAAGTAGAGGGGAAAAAAATATGCAGTCACTCTGCAATTTGCAGTTTTAAATCAAAAACGTGTAGCAGATTAAATCTGCTAATTATTCTTCAGTTTAAAAAGAGTGCTTACACCTTGAAGACCTGTTCCAAGTGGATTGACATGAATCATTGCGCTAACATGAGAGATGTTATTTGAAACAAAAGAGAGGATTGTAAAACTTCTTCAAGAAGGCAAACCATTACATAATGTTGCAAAAGGTGTTGGCTCTCCCAGTAAGCTGTGTCTAAAATCTGGACCAAGTACAAACAAAATAGGAAGATTGTAAAAGGGAAGCATGCTGGTAGACCAAGGAAAACATCAAAGCATCAATATAGAGCACTTAAAGCAACAGGTCTTAAACAGAAAATGCACAACAAAACAAATGAGAAACACATGGGTGGAACGTGAACTGTTAGAAATTGCCTAAAATAAATGTAATTTACATACAGAAAAGCTAAATGAAAACCATCATTAATACTTAAACAGAAAAGAACAAGCCTGTCACATCATACCTACCAGATGCAGCAATAATATAACCCCTCTGAACTAGCCCCTCTAGTCCATTACGATAGATGATAGATAGGCTGATAGATGTTAAGTGCGTCTTACCTTGACCTTTTTTGTGAAGAATCAACAACAGGTGGGACACAATCATGAAGTGGAACGAAATTTATTGGATATTTTAAATGTTTTTAACAAATAAAAAACTGAAAAATTTGACATGCAAAATTATTCGGCCCCTTTGCGTTAATACTTTGTAGCGCCACCTTTTGCTGTGATTACAGCTGCAAATCACTTGGGGTATGTCTCTATCAGTTTTGTACATCCAGAGACTGAAATTTTTGCCCATTCTTCCTTGAAAAACAGCTCGAGCTCAGGGAGGTTGGATGTGAACAGCAGTTTTCAGCTCTTTCCACAGATTCTCGATTGGATTCAGGTCTGGACTTTGACTTGGC
>JAVSBU010339397.1:0-10716 GCA_033118015.1 Loricariichthys derbyi | reverse complement strand
GCATTTATATCCTTGAAATGACACGAATCCTCTATGATAGACCATGAATCCTCCTGGACAGACTATGTATTGTTCCCAGCAGGCTTCGTCAAACCATGGCAACGCGTCCAAACGCGAGTCTCGTCGTCAAGCCTGGGTAAAATCGAACAGGTTAGATTTTATCCAGGGTTCGTAGTATTTAGGCCACGCCCTCACGGTGTCACAAAAACAGCCCGGTAAAGCTATGAGATGCCCAAGATACTCAGAGTAAACTCAAGTCAGCACGGGAAAAGGCCATGCCATGATAGCCCAGGTCAAACTACTGCTATGTGAGACTGGGGTATAAGGGTGCCAGAGTGGCTCAACGGGTAGCACTGTCACAGCACAGCGAGAGCTTCGTGGGTTCGATCCCAGGTGGAGTGCTCTGGGTCCTTCCTGTGAGGAGTCTGTGTCTTCCCCGTGGGGTTATTTCAAGTTTCATCCCCCAGTCCAAAGACATGCTTTAGGTTAATTGATTATGCTAAAGTGGCTCTAGTAATAGATTAGCTTCTAAAGCTGTTCTTCCTTTGCTCCCTATGCCACAGGCTACTCACCAGCTCTCCTGCCACCTTGTCCATAATTAAGCTGATGAAGTGAAAGAATTAATGAAATTTATGTATCTTGAACATGTCATAACCTTGGTTTTTAATGGGATAACCATAGAGATGCTATTTTTTAACTTGACTATAATTTAATTTTAGGTGCAAATTCCTCTAACAGTATTGTCTACCAGAATGAGGAGGGCAAATGGGTGACTGATCTCGCCTACTACTCCTCATTTGAAAAGGAGGCAAACATGCCTGAAGATGTGGCCGCCTTGTTGCAATCAGAGGAGTTTGTTGGTGGTGGTAAGTAAAAAGTAAAGACTTTGGTAGGGCTGAACCACAATCCACAGTGTTTATCAGACATGTCTGATGAAATCAAGCTGTGTGAAAACACCCTTAAAGGCACTGTACTAGTTTTGTCTGATGTTTCCGCCCATCTTCCAGGTGAGGCTATGAATGTGATCAATGAAGATCAAAAGGTTTTTGAGAAGGAGCATCAGTTTATGCAGGTGAGTATTACCAATCTTTCTCTTATCGTTTTGATGAAATCACTGATTTAATCGCCTTCCACTGAAAGTAAAAAAAAACCCCTTTCATACCCCAACAGGAAGAGCAGATAGAACCTGAAAACAACAGTGTGCAACTTGGAGACAGCTCTTGGAAATTCCCAACTAGTAATCACGTTCTGTTGCGGGCCTCCCAAGTGTCAAATGAGTTTGAGAAAGGGAATCAAAGTTATTTGCGCATTTCTCTTGGGGAATTTTTTCAGCAGCGGTCCGAGGCTTTGGGCTGTTTAGGGAGCAGTGAAGATGATGTTAAAAGGGTAAGTACCTCATTCAGTAACTAAATGCTTTTTCAGCTTTCTGTTATAATAGTCAATGCTGCACTAATCCAGCTGTTTAATTCAAATATTTTATTTGTAGTTAATTGTGCAGACAGCCCTCTGTATCCAAAGGGAATTATTCATGGACTTGTGCAGAAACAAAATCCCAGGATGCTCAAGTCTCTTGTTTAATAACGCATAGTGTTTGCATATATCCTGTGCAAAAATACTGTACACCCATATACTTCTTTAAATCATCTTCATACGGATATGTGCCATTTAATGTCCATCCGCTTAAACTGTCCAATTGCTTTAACCCAAGTCTCTCTCTCTTTCAAACTGTTAGATATGGGTTTATTTTCATTTTATCGATTCAAATCTTGCTTATAGGTTCCAGTTTTGATTCCATTATGGTGAAAATGGGTGTCAAATGTATAGGTATAAAGAATACAGGTAGTTCCCCGATTGAAGATGTGACTATACTGACCAGATTTATTCCATTGGTGGATTTTTTTTCTTTCCTAATGGCACAGGCATGTTACAAGATGAGATGACTATTCCAAGATTTATCAGGCTCAAATTGTGAAAATTATTCAGACACAGAGTCCAGACTTGAAGCCCATTGAGAATCTTTTTGGATATTTAATATCTCATGTACCGTATTTTCCAGACTATAAAGCGCACCGGATTATAGAGCACAGTATCAATGAATCGATCTAATTCCATATATAAGGCGCATCAGATTATAAGGCGCATTCAGCAAAATAAGAGTCAAATAAGTAAAATTTTATTCAACTCATTCATATTAACTCTAAACATTGTTCAGTTGTAAGATAAAGTAAAAAAAACAATACACTCACTTTTTCAGTTCATCCTCCTCCATAAATCCATCATTCTCAGTGTCTGAGGTAAATAGTGGAGTGATTTCAGCAGCAAGCATGTCCAAATCTCTCTCATTATCCAAGCCTCATTGCTATTATTTATTTGTTTAGTGATGATTCAGTCCTTCATGAAAGTTTGAATAGAGACTGTAGAGACACTTCTACCTGCTGTTCTCTGTTCAGTAACGTGCTCTAACTTTGGCCATCATGTTTTGTTCTCTCTGAAACTCGTAGCATTTGGTCTTCTCTGTTTAATCTTGAGTTTGGCACAAATCATGTTGCTTTCTCCACTTCCACACCATTGATTAGTTAATGTTGAAATTTCTCGCAGCTGCTCTATTTCCATGTTCTATTGTGTACCTTATAGCCTTGAGTTTGAAATCCACCTCATAAGCAAGTCTCTTAATGGGTGCCATTTTGAGTTCATAACACACACCCTGACTATGGTTACCATAATTCTCCTAGAATCACCAAAATTACCAAAGCCGTTCTAAAACATTTTGACAGATTTTTGAGCACAGTGTACCACATAAAATCAGTCAGTAAAAACAACCAGAATCCATACATAAGGCGCACCAGATTATAAGGCGAACTGTCGATTTTTGATCAAATTAAAGGATTTTAAGTGAGCATTATAGTCCGGAAAATACGGTAATTTATTGAAAATGTGTTTAAAGTGGAAAATTAAACGATTATTGTGCTACAACCGCTTTACCTCACTACATTTCCCACCATGTGACACACTACATCACACGTTGCACAGTTGCTATAGCTTGTTTAACTTGTTGTTTTTAACTATGCCCCTTGACAGTTTAGCACCGTGGACACTAAACTTTAGACATTAACTGTAGATAAAGAAGCCCAGCTGTGTGGCTACTCAACAAATAATTGCTCTAATACAGTATCTTTCAAATAACTGAAATTTCAAATAGTTTAGAAATTTCATGTTAATCCTTATCAAGGTCTTATTTCTTTTTTTTTTTTGTAGCCATCATTTGGCTATATTATCAACTCTCCAGAGAAGAGGGAGCCTTTTGCCTTGATCCGGCCCTCTGATTTCTCTTCCAGAGGAAGCTCAGTTCATAGTGACACAATACAGATCAGTGATGCAGATGAGACCATGAATCCTGGTATTGAAATGTCTTCTCTTGTCTGATTTGCAGTTAAGGGGTTGTTTTAGAATCAGGGCTTTCTGTGTATGTAATTTTTTTTCTCATGGGTTCCCTCTGCTTTAAATCACAGAGGATTTAGACAAAACCCTTGAACCTACAACAGCTGAACGACCTTCAGAGCCTCATGCACATGCAACAGATGTCACAGTAAGGGGTTGTACACCATTTCGCACATGCTCATTGTAACTTGCATAGCTTACATTTTTTCTGAGTTGGAGTAGCTGAATATGTTTAAGGTTAATAGGAATGTATGAATTTTTCTTTGTTTGGCAATAGGTAGATTGTCCTGCAATATCACTCGATCATACGAAGAATTCAACTTACTGCTCTGGCTCATCAAACTCCACTGGCAGCCTGACCCTGAGTATCAGCACAATTGCCTCTGCCATTGCTGACGCCTCGATCAGCTCTGACCCAGCCCAGCTGGCAGCCATGATCATGCAGTTATCGAAAAAGAATAAAAGTAGCGATAACAGTGGACCTGGGAAATCTGTCGAAACCCCCTATCCAAAGCCACAGTTTGTACAGACTAAAGTTCAGGACACCTTACAGGTGACATCACCAAGTGATACAAGTGCTCTTGACATGGAAAAATACCTGAAGAAGGCAGAAATGTCCAGCAGCGATAGTGATGCTTCCAGTTCCCGGTCTTGCCTAGACATTCTCAGTTTAGCAGACAATTTAGCGGCTTCTCACATGTCAATGCAGAGACCGTCTCCCACCGTACAGAACGGCATCGACCTTCACACTGAAGAGCCTTTACCTGCGAAAAACGTTGACAAGAAATGTCAAGCTTTACCAGTTAATACTGTCAAACAATCTACGGATCATGCCATGCCAGAAGTTAAAAGGTCAGATGTAAGGAGAAGTGCTATCCCACGACCCAAGGCTAACAGCCTTTCAACAGCTGCAGCTCATCCAGCCAGAAGATCAGTGGGTGCAGGACAGTCTTCTACATCATCTGCTCTTAAACCTAAACTAATCCAAGGTAAACCCGGTCCTGAAAAAAGTAAAAGTGACTGTCACATGGCCACATCTCCAGGATCCAGAGGTTGCCCAGAGTCAAGGGTCAAAACGGGGACAGCTCGACCACAGGTGTCAGGAACGGACAAGTCTCTGAAAAGTAATGTCTCTACATCAGACTCTTCTGTTACCCAGAAAACCTCCCCTGGATTTCGAATTGGTGGGCGTTCAGAGTTGCCCACAACAAAAAGTTCCCCCCACACGCCACGAATGAAAAGCTGCACGGGGCAGTCAAACACATCCAGCACAGAGGAGGCACGAACGTTAAAGATCCCAAAAAGCCCTCTAGCTCCCGGAAAAGGGGAGCAACCCAGTTCCTTTTCAGCTGCACAGAGTAAATTTGGTATGTTTGATTCCTTGCTGCAATTGCAGTGAAACTTATGAGCACTCAAATTGAAATGAGAACGTTTGTCAAATGAAGTGAGGTGAAATGTACAATTTATTGTGGAGAATCCCTTTTCGAATATATTCAGCTGTGGTCTGAACTAGCTTTGTATTTACACTACTTTCGCAATCCTCTACCAACGCTTCAAAAAAATTATGTCCTAATGGTTTAAAGTGTAGGCATCGCATATCCCTCTGTGTGATCCCTTTGAAGTGTGTTAGACAAATCGATTACAAATACTTTGTTTAATTGTAGTCATTTTCTTAAAGAAAAACAACCTAAAAAAATCTGAACCCATAAAACAAATGTAAAAAATAAAAATGAATTTGTTGGGGGGGGGAAACCCCAAAACAAACTGTTGCAAAATAGATTTTTATTTTTTTTAATGAAATTGCTGCTCTAACATTTATCAACATGAAAAACAATATAAATGAAAGTTGTAAAAACAAATAAGGGAATGCTCAGGGTGTATGTTTTTAAACTATAAATTAAAGTGCAATTTGTACCGTGTTTTCGGCGCTATAAATCAGTGAATGGATCTAATTCCATACATAAGTCGCACCGGATTATAAGGCGCATTCAGCAAAACAAAACAGTCAGCGAACTCGAACTTTATTTAACTCATTCATATTAACTCTAAGCATTGTTAATTTTTAAAATAAAATAAAACCAATAAGTTCACGTTTTCAGTTCATTCCTCCTCCATAAATCCATTATATCCATCATCCTCAGTGTCTGAGGTAAACAACTGAGCAATTTCAGCATCAATGCATGTCCAGATCTGGATATCATTGCTATTACTTATGTTTAATGATGATTCAGTCCTTCGTGAAAGTTTGAACAGAGACTGTAGAGACGCTTCTACCTGCTGTTCTCTGTTCAATAACGTCCTCTAACTGTGGCCATCGCGTTTGGTTCCCCCTGAAACTCTGGTCTTAATTTCAATATGTAGAGTAAAAACCTCCAGCAAACCACTCCACTTCCACACCATTGATTAATTAATGTTGAAATTTCTCACAGCTGCTCTGTTTCCATGTGCTGTTGTGTACTTTATAGCCCTGAGTTTGAAATCTACTTCATAAGCAAGTCTCTTAACGGGGACCATTTTGAGCTCATAACAAACACCCTGACTCTGGTTACTGTAATGCTCCTAAAATCCATTAATAGCTTCGGCTTTGTTGCTTACCAAAGCTATTCTAAAACATTTTAACAGATTTTTGAGCACCGTGTATCACTTAAAATCGGTCAGTAAGCAAAACCAGATGAACTTAAGGTGAACTCTAGATTTTTGATCAAATGAAAGGATTTTAAGTGCGCCATATAGTGCGGAACATACTATAACTTAAGTACATTTTAACAAAATTAACGTCCTTTTTAAGTAATGCCCTTAATGTACTTTTGTACATTGAATTTTGCAGCAAAACCTAGAGATGCACAGATTGCACTAAAAATGCATGATCTAACACTGCGTCGTCATCGCAATGCCTCAGGACAGGTTTCGTAAATGACCGCGAGTGGCTGAGCTGTGTTTATAGCTCCATATGTGAACTGGATTCTGAACTAAAGTTAATGAAAGCACTGTGCTGTTCATGCGTGGCTGAGTTTGTGCCGCTGTCGCCATCGTGTGCTGCACAAAAGTGACTGGCACAGAATCAGTTACAACAATATAGTCGGTCTAGTCAAGAGTGAGGGACCGCTTCATATTAATGATTAAAATTCTGTATTCAAGGTACTGGCTCCAAAATACTTAAGCCAAAGAAAGCCTTTTAGTTTTTAATGCGGTCCAGTTTGCCAATAAAAGCTGTTTAATATTTGCAGCTGTTTCAAGCTTACTGATTCCTTGCAGTACTGATGCATATTTCTGTAATGTTATAGTGGACTCTTTATGTATGTGCATACCATTTGGGAACCTGGTGCAAGTGTGTTGAGCAAGTCTATGCTGGAGTAGTGATTGGAAAAATGTTTGAGCTGTTCGCATCTGTGCCATGTGATGCCTTCGATATTGTCTTTTTGTGGATCCAACAAAACCTCACAGTAATCAAATCAAACATTATGCATGGGATTTTTTGTTTATTTTGTTTCTCAACTGAATAAGCTACAGCGCCCCCCACCAAATGATACTAATTATTAATTTCCAGATATTCTACATCTTTTGATTACAATGTGTGATCTGTACTTTAAATGCTGAATAATTAATTATTGAATGCTTTCAAAAGTGTCATTTGACCTAATTCCTTAAAAAACGATACATAATGGTAAATGGTTGCAGACATGTTTTGGACAAATAGCCCAGTAAATACTGGGTTCAAGTTGGTACGTAGATGTGCCAAAATAGTAGTGAACTTTATTGTTACTTGGTTGTGCTATTGGATATTAATATCTGACTTCTTAATGAGCCAACCTGATTTTTGCCTTGGAACTGTGCTGAGGTTTAACCTTCTAGTACTAGTATATAATCCCATTCTGGAAATTAAAGAATAATTAAGATAGAAGATTTAAGTTTCAAACTTCTGTTCATTTGAGGTCTTTTTTTTTTTCCTTCCTCTTCTCCTTAAAGCCTCACCTGAGCACAACGCATCCAGTGCTGTGGAGAACAGCCATTACTCTTTCAGGCCATCCACCTCTCCACTCACCCATTCAAGCCCGAGCCAGAGTTCAGTGCCTAGTGGATATGGGTGAATCTTATCTGCTTATTTATTTTCTCATGCTTAATAAACTAGCATTTTATAAGTGACTGCACTGTACTCATTTGTAGTGTATATTTATTCTACAGGGACCTATCTCCTTCGTCCAGCAGTGGTGTGGCTGAGAAGAGTCCTGAAACTCCTCCACACTCTCCTCGGTCGCCCTGTTCCAGTCCATCTCTCAGCAGACTCACTTACCTTTCAGTTAATGAACACACACTCTTGCCTACTCCAAATCACAAAATGGTACGTAAATAACAGACCCTTTAACACAAGATCAGTCCAGAAATTTTGTTTAACTTTATTTGAGCATGATAAAGTAAAAGGAAAGAAATTGTGGAAATCAAGTGTTGCAAATGATCCATGAAGAAGCAAATTGAATTGAAAGATAAAATTTGATGGAATACTTGGTATAGAAAGCAAATAAATACTCAATCTCAATCTGAGATCCCAATAACAGATATACTCTCACTGGACACTTTATTAGGTACAACTTTTCAACTGCTCATGAATGCAAAAATTATCAATCAGCCAATCACATGGAAGCAGCTCTGTAGCCGACCTGCTGAAGTTCAAGCTGGGCACCTGAAAGGGAAGAAAAGTGTTTTCAGTGACTTGCACCAGCACCTTAATACCGATTAAGCACCATTTAAATGTCTCTGCCTACCTGAGTGTTGCTGACTATGTCTATCCCTTTATAACCACAGAGTACCATCTGCTGCTTAGTTCCAACAGGATAACGCACCATGTTAAAAAGCTCAAATCATCCCGAAAAGGTTTCTTGAACATGACGACGAGGCCTCCAGTCACCAGATCTCAATCAAATAGAATACTTAGGGATGTCGTGGAACAGGAGTAATTGGCATCTGGGTAGTCGACAAATTTGCAGCAACTGCATGATATGTCCAAATGGATTGAAATCTGAGAAATGTTACCAGCAGTTTCCTTGTTGAATCTATGCCACAAAGTATGAAGGCAGCTCTGAAGACGAAGGGGATCAAACCCACTATTAGTGAGGCATGTCTGACAAAGTGTGGCAGAGGTGTCTGAAATGTACACTCTAAATTTGGGCATACATTTATATTTAAGTTGCCTCAAAAAACTTTGGTCAAAAAGAGCAGTATGTGCTGCAGTTTTTTGTATTTAGTCATTTAGGAGGCCCCCTGATGCAGAGCGACTTAACAGATGTCTTGTGGTTCAAGCAATCGTTGATTAAGCGCCTTGGTGAAGGACCTCGGTGGCAGCTTGGCACTTCCTTTTTCCACTAAGCCACGTGTCTTAGACAAGCAAAAACAATTTATAATTTGAGCAATTATTAATATCCATGTGCTTTCTGCTACATATTTGATCTTGGGTGGTCACAGACATCCTTCTCACGTTATGGCTCATTATATGTGGATGATGTTCTTTAGGTGACACTTCACCCATTTCAAATTGACTCACTGTCATTTTCTTTTTTGTTAGATATTTGTTTGAGTAGCACATTGTGTCTATATAATGGCTCTTGTTTCCTGTCAGAATAATAACACCATGTCCTTGAGTACCACCATCATCAGAGCAAGTCCCACTCCACCATTGGACCCTGTTGACTCCTGTGAACCCATCCATCAGAACCATAGTAGAAACAAAAGTTCGCAGTCATCTTGTCATTCTGAAACTCCTGACCCACCCCAGAAGACTTCAGAACTTTGTTCCCAAATCAAAAATAATTTCAGTTTCCCCAAAGACCACCGGCGTGAGTGTGGACCAGCAAATCAAACATCTGAGCCTCAGCCAGGTCTCTATGCTCGAGTTGACTCGGGCTATTCTAGCAATCTCAACATTCAGCATCAACCTGGGGGAGTAACGGAACAGAATGCCAATCAAGTTCCTAACATCTCTGGATCAGGACGTGTAGATTCCGTTGGCTCACAATATGGACTTCCCTCCTCCTCCTCCTACAAATCAGAGCCCTTGAGGTATGGTTTGCCCCCAAACTGCAGCTCCCAGGGTGCTTTGTCTGGTCTCCCCACTAGTGTGCCAACTCTCCTTCCTGGGCAGTCACTCTTGAGTTCTCACCTACCACAGCAGTACGTAAACACGGGCCTGCCAGCACCCACCTACCATTTAGCTTCTCTGGTTGGACCCTATAGCCTGTCGACTGTGGTGACTGGTGCTAATGGGCAAATTGGTCATGCCAATCTGTCTGGACCAACGGGTTTGTCATCAGGCTATATGACTGCTGGCCAACATTCTCATCAGTACCCCATCAGCAAATCTTATGGACAGCCCAGCTTGGGGGCATGGTCTGCAAGGGACCTGGCTGATCTTAGAGGTAGGTGTAGTTTTCTTTTGTTAAAGATGGCTGGTGGTATACATCTGGGCATTTGTCAAATAAGTTTTGTTCTTAAAAATGCTGTCCTTAACATTTTAGAGGGGTGAATATTTTTTTAATTTAATTTTTTAAGCACAAGTGATTGTTCCTGATGAGATGAAGTTCCCTGGAGCCTGTTGCGTAGGTATTGCCTGTCAGACGTCACTCAGCATCTTTAATCCCTCTGAACGCTGGCAGCAGGTGGCCATTTCCATAGTAAATCTTTCCATCGATGGAGAAAAGGTTAGAACATTGTGCTCTCATTGTCTCATTTAACCACACTAAGGTTTTTCCCCCTTCACTTCAGTTTTTATACTTAAATTGAGCATGATAAACCTTAACAAGAGTAATTATTGTATCATTGTCTTAATTGTTGTTTTTTTATGTAAATAAATGTCTTAAGGAAGTATGAGTGTAACGATGCTTCATGACAGGCATTGTGATGACGAAAATGTCACAATGTGCATCATGAAGACTGTGTCACGTGTTCTAGGTTTTTTTTGTTTTGTTTTTTAATGGAAGTTGTATTTTCTGAGCATTAGAGGGTGCAATCATGCTCCTGTACACATTTCAAACTTATTTCTTTTTATTGTAGTGGACTAAAGATTCTTTTAAAATTCAATACTGCCAAAGGACACATTATTTTGAATTATTCTTTAGAAATATCAAAAGGAACGTCTTCACATGCTTATGACTCTCTATTTGCTCTTCGACTTTATTACCCCATGTGTAAAACGTCTCCTTGTAAACTATACAATTTGTATTTTATGTAAAATATATTAAAGGATGTATCTTAATAGTTTCAAGAGATATTATAAACAATTACAGAGTT
>JAVSBU010339377.1:0-10716 GCA_033118015.1 Loricariichthys derbyi | reverse complement strand
AAGTAGCGCAGCACGCATGGCTTGTTTTTCTTCCTGTTCTCTGTCCTGCCCAAATAATTTCTGTCCAATGGGAGAAATGATCGTCATTCGCATGGCCTTATTTACAAGTGATAGTTCACTTGCAAAAAAATGCAGTCTGAAAGCGAACCGAACCAAAAGAAAAAAATAAAGTCCACATTTGGTCCTGACCAAACAAGCGGACCAAAGGACTTTTCTGGTTGAATACACCCTATATCTAAGCTAATTGTGTCATCAGGCATGGTTCCTGCTCTCAGGCCACTAAAGGGCAGAGCCGGCCTGCCAACCACTCTAAGATAAACACGAGATCACGCACAGAGTAATCAGCTGTGACATAAAACATCTGTACGAACATCTATTTAATGACAGTTCGGCAGGGTTTGTCGTCACGTCCTTGACTGCTCCGTGCGTCACTGTTGTCGGTGGTTTTCATTCGGCTTTTGCTTACTCATTCTGCTATCTACCATTTTCACGTTTGTTTCTCTAATGCTTCATTTTTTATTTATTTTTTGTCTTTTTTGCTCACGTTCAGCTTCGGTGCGCTCTGCGTTTCGGTTTAGTTATTTGTGTGGCTCGCTCCAATTTTTACCATTTCTATTTTTTCCAGCCGGTCCTTCTCCTCACCCCTCCTCACCCATCTCCTTCCCCTCTCCCTCGTGTCCCCTTGCGATGTTTAGGGTGGTTGCCCATTCCTCCAGGGACAGAGGTACTGGCTCTCCCGCTAAGGGGGAGATGGCGTAGGAAATAGGAAGTCTGAGGTAACCGTTAGGGCCCTTGATAGCATAGGGAAAGAGGGCATCTCCCATGGTTGTCATCCCTCGCCTCCTAGCTTATACTCAGCACCCCCTTCCATTTGCCCTCTGCGCTTATGCCCTTCCTCCTGTATCATGACAAAAAGTGCAGTATACAACTACAAATACCAAAATAAACATATTCATTAGTACAATAGTAGCTTGTAGTAGCTCCCTCCCCAAGCGCTATCAGGCAATGCTTTATTTTAAAATCTATTCAGTGCAAACAGCTCATTCTTCTACTACTATTAGGACACTCTGTGGTACAACATTGGAGGGATCGCAAGATGGTGGAGGGTTGGCAGCGAACCAGTGTGGGAAATTTAACACGTTGGCATTTCCTGGCGGTGTGGGGCTTGGTGCAGGCTAATTTGGTACACTTGCTCCAAGCTCTATTTATAGTTTATAGGTTATATTTACAGCATCTTGTATTTTGGTTGTCATTGTCTGGCAGCGTGCCGCTGTGCTTCCCAGGACATCCGAGCTTGCCTCGGCCCTGCGTTGCGGCATGCAAACCTATCGCCTTCTCCTGACAGGTCCTGCAGTGCAAACCGGGCAGTGCTGAGGCACCTGATACCCCCTATCATGACAGACGTGGGGATCATTTTTCAGGACACACCACACTTCCGCCCCGACAAAAGGGAGTAGAGCAAGTAGGTACCGCCAGTCCTTTGAAGAGGAGTGATGGAGTAGGGCAGAAGCCCAAGGTATGGTAGGTTGTTTGGGCCAGCTCATTAGGGATAGAGTGAGTCTCCCTCGCAGTCACTTACCCTCACTGATTCCTCTAATTGCACCTCCACACAGTCGCTCAGAGTACTGTGCATAAAGGAACTGCATGACTCCAGACTCTTTTTCATCCTGCACCCTTATGTGGTTGCTTGGCTCAGGGTACCAAGCGTAAATGAACCATGTGGCTCGGGATTTGGTTCCCAAAGCCAAGATCAGTTACTCGCTTCACTCCACCAGCCCCATGGGATCGCATGCTTGGGCTGGTAAGGGTTCTTTATGTTCTTTTTTCCATTTTCCTGTTTATATTTCTGTTTTCAGTTTATTATGTTTTGGGGATCTTGTGTTTGAGTCCAACTCATTTGGCTCTTTTGTTTGTTTGTTTTGTGAAGCTGTGCAACTGAGTCCTTTATTTCAGTTCGACCCCAACGACGTCGTAACAGAATGCTGCTGCCAGTGTTGGTCTCAGTTAGCTTTACAGATAGAAGAAGTTACTCCTGCTCCCAGCTCTATTTATAGAGGCTAGCAGCTTCTGAGTGTCTAGCAGTGAGCTGCTGTGCTTCTGCAGACATCCGTGCTCACATTGGTCCTGCTTTGTGGAGTGCGAACCAATCGCCTTCCGCTGGCAGCAGGAGATGGGTCCTGCAGTGCATACCATGCAGCACTGTGGCACCTAAGACCCCCTAGCACGACGGATGCAGTGATTGTTTTTCTGGTGCACACCGCACTTCCACCCCAGCAAAGAATGTACGGCCAGCCAGCTCACCATCACCGGTTCCTCTACCTCCTCCCCTATGTGGTCACTTGGAGTGCTGAGTGTAAAGGAATCGCGTGACTCCAGACTTGTTTCCTCCTGCGCCCTTACATGATCGCTCAGCTCTGGGTGCCAAGCGTAAATGAACCATGCAGGTCAGGATTTGTTTCCAGAAGCCAAGGTCAGTTAGACGCCATCTGCTCGACCAGCCCTGTGGGTTCGCATGCTTGGGCTGGGTTTTTTATGTTCTTTTATCTGTTTCCCTGTTTATATTTCTGTTTTCAGTTATTGTGTTTTGGGGATCTTGTGTTTGAGTCCGACTCATTTCGCTCCTCTGTTTGACTTTAAGCATTAAATAAAATCTATGATTTTGTGAAGCTGTGTGATTGGGTCCTTTCAGTTCGACTCCAACAACACTGTATACTCAACTACAGTATATAGCATTACAACAAGTATCACCCTAAAGTATACAGGCTACCATAAGGCTGTGGTCATGTCATGGCTAATCACATGATCCCTCAAGCTGTAAAACACACTGATGTTGAAGGGAGAGTGAAAGAGATTTTTCTCTGGTTCAGTTACAATTACATTACCAAGCCCCAGTAGAGCATGCAACCTCAGGTCCAATATCTGGAAACCATTATGAGAAACCTTTCAAGGATTTTGGCCAGCAAACTGGGTTTAATATCTCTAAAGCTATAGGAATTCATATTTCAATGTATGGAAGTTCAAGGTGCCCAATCCAAGGGTGCATAATCATGAGATAAAAAAAAAGTTTACGGCATACAGCATTGATTGTGACTTGAATCCCATAACAATTTAGAGACATTTGTAGAAAGGAACCTTCTTTTGATCTTCAGCTCTAGTTAATGTCCTTTTGGAGTTTGGTGTGTTCTTCTATCATTCTGCATCACATTCTTTTGTACTACTTCATGATACTGGAGAGTACAGAGTGAGAAAAGTGAGACACACCTCAATGATATCTTCAGCTTCTCCAGAGTTTTTGATAAGAGGGCTCAGATCCTGGTGAAAAGCTTGGTCGGTGAGTAATTTTCATGTAGGAATGAACAAATGTTTTGAAGTGCTATCCTTATGGAAGGTCTAACACTGACCCAGTTGTAGCTTCTTGACAAAGGTCATCAAAGACTCATTTAATATGTTCAAGCACTTAATTTAAACCATGATATCATGTATCCTTACAGTGTTCTCATGGTCTTTGGGGAAAAGCGTGTCCACATCAATCATGACAGACCTTCCATCATAGTGATTTTTCTTTTTTTCTCTTACCCATTCTACTTACTATACCAAACCTAACTTGTGTGTTTACTCTCAGATAGCTCTTCCCATCTCATAGAACAGTGTTCCAGTTAAAGTTCCTATCTTCTTTTTAACTACAGACACCTACATTTGTGGTTAGATGTAATAAAATAGCATTCTTTTGGCATGCCGTCCAAATTGTTTGTTGGCATGGAAGATGCATCTAATTGTAGATTTGTAGACTTACCACACATGCGACTGTTTGTGGTCTTTTCTTGCCTCTATAATCAACCTTTTTACTGTGCATTAGGACAAACTACATTTTCTCCAAGACAGGTTCATTAAAGCTCCATTTGTCTAAACATCTTAATTATAATTAATTATACTTAAAATATTCTTGGATACTCAAACTTCAGTTTGCAACTGCTGAGGATGGTATTACATAATGTACATATATGTGTTATATATGTATATGTATAATATTTATTTACCAAGTAAAGTTTAAATGTTTATTAGACACTAGAAGCATATCCAACACTGTGTGGTTTGTACCATAAAGGTGTGAGACATCATCCTATAATGCAGAACTATTTAGCCAGCATCCTCTCACAAACCACTAATTTCAGGGGTTGTAGCTTGGCTTTCTTGATGAGTTTATTGAGGCTGTTGGCATCATTTGCTTTATGCCACTGCCTAAGACAAAAAAAAAAATCACTTCTCAGCACAGACTGATAGAATACTTATAACATTGTTGAGTAAACTAAAGATTCTTGACAAACTGTACATTCTCACATTATTGCTTTGAGTGTAGTTCATCCACTGCAGCCTGTTGTTACGCTACCTTATGTGTCTTACTTACTCTTAGGTTTTCCCTCACAAACCCAATAAAGAAAACATAATTTATCAGTTATGTTTAGGATATTTATAGAATTCTGCACACAGGGAATGTAATATGCTTCTCTCATTTTCCAAAATTGAAACTGCCATCAAGGACATTTATTTGAATTATAGACTGTATGTGTGTTTATCTGTGTGTCTGTGGGTGTGAGTTTGTTCTGCAGTGAGGCAGGAATTTTCAAGATCTGTTTGTGGTCATCATACAGATTTTCGGGCATTGGTATGCTGTCTTGTTAGCGTGCATTTCTATGCTTGTGTCTTTATCTCCTGGTGCACACACTCTCACAAATTAAACACACACAACATATAAAACACACTGGTTTCCTTTTTTTTCCCCACGTCACATGACAAAGATATATCCTGACCAAAAGAGACAATTAAAAATATTTAGATTTACTGGTAAATATAACATAGTGAACATGGAATAACACAGTGTGGGTGTACATTCACCCCCAGTAGCCTGATAAAGATCTCTACATTTTCCAAGTATAAATACCAATGCTGATATTATCGTTCATGCAGACATTTTCAAGTTTCATTCTAATGGTTTTTCATATTTTAGAATGATCCAGAATTGTGGACTTAATGAAACATAGTATCTGGGTTTCCAAATGAACATTATCATTATCAAGGTGACCCAGTGCCTCCCGTCGTGCCCTTACCAGGCAGTGTAACTTTTCACCACATTGTGTTTGCCTCACAGTGCACTGTGCGCTAGCCACTTTAGCTTAGGTCTTGCTTTGTTTAGCTTTCTTTTCACCCACTGTTCCATGCTACCGGGTAGCACTGTGGCACAACTGCCTAGGGATAGGCACTCAAAAAGATAATCAAGAGCTCCCTAGAGGTAACTCAAAAAATCCCAGCAGCATGACTTTTTCACATTTTTTGCCTTGTATTTTTTGCAGCCATTATCTCATGGCCATCAATGGCCAGGAATTGGGCACTGGGGCCATCACCCATCAAATGCAACCAGTCAACCTGTGGGTGGAGGGGCATGCTGAAAGGATTCCCCTTTTGGTTACCCAGCTGCAGCTGGCATTGGGATTCCATGGCTCCAGACCCATGACCTGCAGAACGACTGGCAAACCCCACTTCATCTTCGCGTGGGCACCCTGCTACTGGGAATTGTGCCTGGCACCCCTTACCACCCCTCCCAGGAAGATCCCCCATGCCATACACCTTCTCAATTCCCAATTAATCTGAGGAGAGTGTTTAGCAAACAACAGGCCCAGGAGCTACTCCCACTGCCCTATGGCTGCTCCATAGACCTCCCAGGAACAGTACCTCCCAGAGGGAGGCTGTTCTCCTTGAATCCCTTTGAGTGGAAGGCTATATAAGAGTACATTGGGAAGCCCTGGACCTGGGGTTTATCCACCCTTTCACCTTGCCGGCAGTGTATCAGTTACTGGGGACTCAATGCCATTATAGTCAAAGACCGATTCCACTGCTGCTCATGCTCATGGCATTTGACAATCTCCAGCAGGCCAGTATCTTCACCAAGTTAGATCTGTGCAGCACCTACAACTTGTGCATTCAGCAGGGGGACAAGTGAAAGACCGCATTTTTAACACCGATGGGGCATTACGAGTACCAGGTCATGCCATTTGGCCTGATGAATGACCTGGAGGGCTTCCAGCAGTTCATCCATGATGTATTGTGAGAAGCTCTGGCTCAATATGCCTTCATCTACCTCAACAACATTTAGATTTTTAGCCGGTCACTGGATGAGCAGTTATACACCTCCCAGAACCAGAGGAGGTGTTGTTGTCGAGGTGGATGCCTCAGAGGTGTGCTTAGGGGTGGTACTGTCCCAGCACACCAGGGAGAACAAAAATGTACACCCTTGCACCTACTTCTCCTGCTGGCTCACCCTAGCAGAGTGCAACTACACTTGATTGGTGACCATGAGTTACGAGCCATCAAACTGACCCTGGAGGAGTGGTGCCACTGGCTGGAGGGGGGTAAACATCAATTTCTGGTTTGAATAGATCACAAAAACCTAGCCTACATCCTACAAGCAAAGCAGGCCTGTTGGGCAATGTTCTTCAGGCACTTAAACTTCACCTTGTCTTACTGACTAGGTTCCAAGGATGCCAAACCAGATACCCTCTCCTGCCAGTGGGAGGTAGATCCCCCCCAGAGGTAGATCCCTCTCCAGAGCCAATCCTCCCAGTGCCACAGATAGTGGTGGCACTGCCATGGGAGTTGGACAGCGCCATCAAGAGGGCCCTGCAGGACGAACCTGACCTTGGTAATGGGCCCCCAAGGTGGAAGTTTGTCCCAACTAGGCCCTGTGATGTGATGGGGACATGTATTACCATTCGTGCCCATCCAGGGAATGGGGGTCAGGACACTGGAGCTACTGCAATGGCAGTTCTGGTGTCCAGGGATGGACATATGGTCAAGTGCTTTGTGACCACCTGCCAGACTTGTGCCACCAAAAACATGCTGTGGAAGCAGCTGGCCAGCCTCTGCCAACCCCTGATGATTCCCAGCCACCCATGGTCCCACATTGCCATGGACTTTGTCATGGGGCTGCCCCCATCCAAGGGTAGGCTGGTCATCCTAGTCAACGTCAACCATTTCTCCAAGGCATGCAAGTTCATAGCAGTGCCCAAAGTCCTCTCCACCAGGGAAACTGCTGACCTCTTCCTCCACCAGGTGGCCCATATTCATGGGTTCCCGAGGGGCATAGTGTCTGACTGGGGCCCCAAGTCACTAGCCCATTCTGGAAGGTATTCAGGACACTCATCAGGGCCATCGTCAATCTGTCCTCAGGCTTTCCTCCTGAATCGAATGGGCAGACCAACTCGTTCGGGTGCCTGACAGCCAGGAAGCTGGCCACTTGGGTCGAGCAGCCTCCCTGGGCCAAATTTGATCATAACACCCTACAGCACTCAGTCCTCTGGATGTCCCCCTTCGAGTGCCAATTTGGCTACCCAGCAGCCCTTTTCCCTGACAAAGAGGAGGAGTTTGGGTTTCCATCTGTGGCTTGGTATGTCCAATGCTGCTGGGTAGCATATGGGAAAGGGCAGCAAGGCAGCAAGGGCAACCCTTCAGTGGAACGTGGTGACCATATGGCAAAGTGCCAACCCCAAATGCCAAGCAATTCCCTCCTACTATCCAGGACAGAGGGTATGACTGTCCAACAATGACCTCCCCCTCAGGGGAGAGTCCATCAAGCTGGCACCAAGACACATGGGCCCCTTCAAGGTAGCTCATTGAATCAACCCAGTCACCTACTCAGTCTCAGTAGCTCAGTCTACCCCCCAACATGAGGGTACATCCAATCTTCCACGTGTCTCAGCTTAAACTGTACCTATGCTGGACTACCCCAGCAGCCCTATGTTAGTGAATTGTCTCACCATCGCAGCAACCCACATTCCATCCCCACTGTGGTGAGCTTATTTTTTCTCATGTTTCGGGGCATAAAGTGCATTCTAACCCCTTACTATTGCCACAACTTAATTTCATTTAAAACCACATGGACATAAGTAAGACATGCAAACTCCATACAGGTGAAGTCTGAAGTCGGGATCAAACTGGGGATGCTGGAGCTGTGAGGTGATTACACTAACTGCTGTGCCACTACGTTGCCCACAAAGAAATATTTTTTCCCTAACTGAAATATATTTTTTTCCTAGCAGTATATAAAATTTGTTGTTTTAATCTGTGTAGTTCCCATCAAATATAAAAATAATCCTGTATGCGGGAAAATTTTCTTTCTGTGGCCTTTTGCTCTTCGCCATGATAAAATATATACCACTAAGTCATGCATTTGTCTAATCAGAATAGAGAACATTACAATGCAGAAAGAGAGCTGTTGATGTAACAAGATAATGATCAAAAACACAAGAGGAAATGGACAACCAAGTGGTTTAACAAAAGGGAAAGTTTTGTTGTGAAATGATCAAGTCAGTAGTCATCTCACACAGTGTTATATATATGTAGTATACAGCAGGATTATTTTCCCAGATGCAGCACTAGTGTACACGTCTGTCTAACTAGCTGGAAATCAAGACTAGAATATTTTACTAATATTGAAATGTTGTCACTGATCAACTCTTCTAAGTCATCATCATCTTAAGATCCAATACCTGCACGTTTACTTAAAGAATTGATACCTAGTATTATAGAGCCATTTTTAGTAAGAGAAAACTGTGTAGTTACCTCCAAAGTAATGGTATAAATGAAACAATTTAATCAGGATTTAAGCCCAATCATAGTATTGAAACAGTGTTTATTAGCATACTTAATGATTTATTCATGTCCTTGGATAATATATACAATGCAGTCGGAAAGTCTTCACACCCTTTCAGTTTTTTCACATTTTGTTATGTTGCGGCCTTATGTTAAAATAAAACAAAATTCAACACATGCATCAATTTCTTATTCATTTAATCCTACTAAGGGCTATGGGAAAGCCGGTGACACAGGGCGCAAGGAAGGATCAACCCTAGGGCGCCAATCCATCGTAGGACACACATTCACACACTCATACATCGAGGGACCAACTGACAAATCTTTGGAATGTGGGAGGAAACCAGAGTACCCACATGAACAAAGGGAGAACATGCAAACTTGAACCGGGCATCTCAGAGCTGTGAGGCAACAGTACTAACTACTGGACCACTGTGCCATCCTGGAAAAAGTACACCTGTCTATATAAGGTCTCGCAGCTAATAATGCATATCAGAACAAAAACAAAACCACGAGGAGGAAAGAACTGCCTATAGGCAGTATCCTGTATTCGGGGGAAAAGGGGCTTGGTAAGAGAAGTAACCAAGAACCCAATGGTCATTCAGGCTGAGCTTCTGGAAAAAAACTTCCAGAAGGTCAACCATCACTGCAGCACTTCACAACATCTTTGGAACTCAGCCAGAATGACCATTCTTACCAAGGCCCTTCTCCTTTGTTTACTTAGTTTTGGTGGGGTGGCCAGCTCTAGGAAAGGTCCTGGTTGTTCCAGACCTCTTAGATTTAAGAATTATGGAGGCCACTGTATTCCTGGGAATTTCAGTGCAGTAGATTTTTTTTGTAAACACAATACTGTCTCTGAGCTCTATAAAGAAATTGTTCCTCCTCAAGGCTTGGTTTATGCTCTGATATGCAATAATATGTAGTATTGGATCATTTTCCTCAATAGATAAATGTCCAAGTATAATATGTATGTCTCACTAGGTTGTCTTTATCTACTTTTAGGACTTGTGTGAAAATCTGATGTTGTTTTAGATCATATTTATGCAGATTTATGCATATTTATGCATATTTATACTATCTGTCTTGTTTTTGTAACTGGGTCCTTTATGGCTTATAGGACTTGTGTGAGATTCACATCATGTTTTAGGTCATATTTATGCAACAATATAGAAAACAATTCTATAGGGTTCACAAACTTCCAAGTACCACTGTACATGTGTAATTGTCCCAAACCCAGTAGATATTTACTCTCAGTTTTCAAAACAACGCTACTGAAACATAAATAATTGCAGGATCTCTCCGGATGCCCCACCCACTCAAACACAAGTATAATATTGTCGCATTTCTTTAAATAGGTTCTTTTTATCTACTTTTAGGATTTGTGTGAAAATCTGATGTTTTAGTTCATATTTATACAGCAATATAGAAAATTCTAAAGGGTTCACAAACTTTCAAGCATCACTGTACATGAGCTTTATACCCAGCAGAACAAGCAATGTAGGGACCAAAGATCTGAGGCCACTAGTGAAAATGCTTTATGGAAAAGGATTCATACTGCAGCAGAATGGTCCAAGCTTACCTCAATGTTGTGCAACAAACATTTCAAGACCAAAGAAGATCAAATAGTGCTGATGTTCATGTATTTTCCTCCACAGCCACTGTAAGTTACAACCTCATTACGTTATCTCTGCGTAGTATCACAAATTTCAATGCTTGTTTTCTTTAAATGTCACAAGTTCATACAGTTTATGCATAACAAAAAGTAAATATTTGAACAGAGCCAGAAGCAAGCAGCCTGTTTTAACTGGGGGTGCAGTGAAAATATCATGTGATCGTACACAGGGGGTCTAGTTTGCTGTAGTGGGTATACAACATGGTTTGGATATACAGTACGTTTATACTGTATATACAGGAGTACAATGCGTATATAGTAGTACACCCCAAAAAATTAGAATATCATGACAAAGTTAAATTTTTTCTCTATCATTGGCGAAACTGAAACCCATATATTATATAGATTCATTATACATAGAGTGAAAAATTTCAAGCCTTTATTTCTTGAAATTTTGATGA
>JAVSBU010339369.1:0-10716 GCA_033118015.1 Loricariichthys derbyi | reverse complement strand
AGTGCTTTCTTTGATTAAATCCATGGGGTACAGAATTACCCGAGGTCACTAACAACGTAAGCAAAAAAGTGCACACACGAGGGTTAATGTATAACAACAATGAGGGAGCAATTTGGGAAGTGTGAGGGACAGTGAAGGAACAGTGTGACCCGTTCTTACTGAAGAAACTGTTTAAACATAAAACATTCTGAAAGTTAATTTGTAATAACTGAAATGTATTTTTATTTTTAAAACAGTTTGTAGCTACAGTATCTCACAAAAGTGATTACACCCCTAACAAATATCTTATTACATCTTTTCATGGCACAACACTATAGAAATTAAACGTGGATATAACAAAGTAGTCAGTGTACAGCTTGTATAGCAGTATAGATTTACTGTCTGAAAATAACACAGCCATTAATGTCTAAATAGCAGGCAACAAAAGTGGAGTACACCACAAAAAACATGTCCAAATTGGGGTGAAGGTGTCAATATTATGTGAGACCACCACTATTATCTAGCCTTAAGCTACGTTCACACACACACACGGTTGCGGCCGTGTTAACTAAGATTTGGCTTACCGAAACTTCCGAATTGTATCCTGGAGTGTTCCTGCAAAACCTGGATGCTTACGAATTAACCGGTGGTGGGCGTGGCCTAGACTGGGTAAAAAAATCCCGGTCGCACAAAAAGATTCAACATGTTGAATAATTCATCGAGTTTTTGCCGGAACCATAACATTACCTAATTACCGTATAGACGACCTGGAAAGACGGGAGCCTGCCTGTCCTTCTGAAAGGCAACCGGCCTTTACTAAATGCTTGTTGGATAACCGAAAGTCAACCGTTAGGTTAGGGTGACCAGATTTTCAAAACTGAAAACCGGGACGCTTATATTTTTACCGAAAATAAAAGTAAGGCATATCCTCACCAGTGACTTAATAAGAGTGTAGTTGAGATGAAAGAGTAAGTTTGTACATTACCTGTTATGAGCAATAGGTGGCATTATATTACCACGTAAAGTAAAAAGTGGCATTACGTCATGGACATGTGATACACTGTTGAGCGTTTTAATTGGTCTATTTCCATTCCTATGACAACTTTGTGATTGACATACAAACAGCCCAAAGACAATGAGTCCTGTGTGCTGTAAGCCATTATATATGTCTATGATTACATTGCATTATTTCTGCACAGTGATGTCCTAGGGGGCAGAGCTAAATTAGCATATTTTCCTGACCTTCCTAAATGCCACCCTTATATATGTACGGTTTACCTCCACATCCGTACTGTTTCACCTTTATAGACCTTAATACCGCCTTGACCATCAGCTTTACCGAAAACGAACTGCTTTATCCGTTTCCCTTCCGGCCCGGTTAATTGCAGGAAAAACCGTATAACCAGCCGATAAAAATGGTTGACCTGCTTTGCCTGGACTCCACCTCATTTAACCGGAATTTTTACAGGTAAAGCCGGAAAAGACTTATCTCGGTTAAGTCGGCCACAACCGTCTGTGTGAACGTAGCAGTAGCCCTTTGGGGTTACCCTCCATGATAACATCACTGTGGATGTTAGACACCCTGTGCTCCTCCACCTTTCGCTTGAGGATGCTCCACAGGTGATCAATTGGGTTTAGGTCTGGAAACATACTACAACACCTTTACCTTCAGCTTCCTCAGAAAACCCAATACACAGAGCTGTGCCCCCATACATGAAACTGGCAGTTGTCATATTGGATTTGTGTTTGGGTTTCATTATCATGTTGGAAATCTGCCATATGGCCCAGTTTCTGAAGGGCGGGGATCACGCTCTGTTTCAGAATGTCAGAGTATATGTATACCGTAGCTGCCCAGGGTCAGCAGCACTCTTGTTGATTCTCTCTGAGATGACAGCCATGAAGACTGAGTTGACAGGGTGGCATATGGTCTGAGAAATAACAGATTGACCTTCCACTTCTACAACCTCTGGCAGCTACAATGCTGGAAGCTCTCACAGTTCATGCCAACCTCCGGATATGACGTTGAACATGTGGACTCAACTTCTTTGGTCGACCCTGGCAAGGCCTGTTTTGTGTGGAATTTGTTCTGAAAAACTGCTTTATGATTTTGGTTAAATTATTCACCCTTTTCACTTATATGGTTGGAAGTGCTTTTAGAGCCATTTTTCAGCAAACAATTTCGGTTGCCAAATATTGTGCATATCTTTAGTACTTTGAATGTAAATAAGTTGCCAAATGGTACAAAATATCAACATTGTTTATTAAAACATAAAAAATAAAATCAGCATTGAACCTCCCTGGACCGACCTGTGAGTGTATGGGCTATGCCCCCAATCTGCTTAAATCCTACAAACACCCCTGCTGTGCAGACTATGTGAACATATACATGTTTACGGATAACTTCAAATTATGAAAAAGAACCAACTCACATGGAAGTAGCCATTCATGTTGAGACCTACGATGCCAAAATGATAGGAGCGTGATACATCAGGAATGATGCACTCTCTCCCCTTTCTCTGCTCTGGCATTCGCATCCACATATCCCAATCCCACAGCTGACACACACAAAACACAAAACACATTAATTATTATTGTTTACAAGACCGAACATGTGAAATGTGTGAAAAGAGCAGCTCTCCTGGTAGCCGGTGTGCATCTGGTCTGATTTCCAGTCCACTTCTACACATAAATCAATCAATACTCTGTAAAATAAAGGTGTTTTCTTACCTTCTCAGGTGTGGGCCACTTGGGTTCCAGCTCATCCTTGTAGAGGCTCTTTTTGAGCACCCAGCCAAGGCCAGGCATACTCTCTACCCTGTAGAGCAATGAAGGATCCTCTGCTGTGTGCTCGTAGCCCTAAAATATGTTTGTTTATTTAACATCACATCAATATGAATGGCTCTTTGTGACATGAGCAAGGCTAAAATGATACTAACCAGACTACTTGTTAAAAAACAGGATTAAAAACCTTTTTCTCTTCTTAACCACTTGGCCACCACAGTCCCCACTACATAAACCAGGGGACACCAACACGGTGCCCGCGGGCACCAGGTCGCCCGCAAGGACCTCATGAGTCGCTCGCGGGCCTGTTCTAAAAATAGTTCACTGACGGCCCCTATGGGCAGTGCCTGGAATTGCAGGAGATAGGGCTGCAGTTCGCTGCCATGCTTTGCGCACGCGTATGATTGCGCAATGTTGTTGTTCACTAATCAAGTTCACCTGGATTCAAGCGAATAAAACACGGAATTTTCAGTGAAGACGGGGCGCCATTATGGTTATGGCTTTCACACGCTTGTCGGTATACAGAACCTTATGTTGATCGACCAGACGGCAAGACGAAACCTGTATGTCTCATTTGTTCAGAGACTGTCGCCATCGTCAAAAGCAGCAATATCACGTAGCACTATGACTACGACACAAAGCTCAACACTACCCCTGAAACATACCCGCTTGCTTCAGCAGTGAAAAGAGAGTAAATCCTAGTCAATCCCAAAATAATCCAAACACATATTTCAGTGCCTACTGCTTCAATGTGCTGTTTTCCACTTTAACATTAGCAAGTTTATGTTAGCGCTAAAATAGTACAAAACAAAATAATATATGGACCAGGAGGACTTCAAGTATAAACCAGCATACAAATCAGGTCTAAAAACTATAAGAATTAAGGGTGGGTTGTGAGAGAAAGTGTAAAAATTTGTGGTGGTTGGGCTGGGGGCCTGTGCCCAAGTAAAGATTTAGGTCTAGCAACACCCCTACCTTAAGCCCAAGAAGGATGGGTTCTTCTGAGCCTCGGTCCTCCCAAGGTTTCTTCCTGACAAGGTTCTTCCTGATACCCCCCTCGGTAGCCCTTCACATTAATTGGTACCCAAAAGTAGCCCTAAGTTCCAAAAAGGTTGGTGACCCCTGATGTAAACAATCCAAACTCTTTCCGCTACATATGCAGCGAGATGCTATTCAAATGCTACCTCTCATTAAAAACGCTAAAAGATTTACTTTGGTTTGAAAATGGGCGGTCAGGAGAAGTACTAGGCCCCCTGACCTTTGTTGCTTTTGTGTGCCCCTGACTTCTTATAGCATGGGCCAAATGTTTATTCTTTATGCCTGTGTGGAGGAAGATCTCTTTCCTAATTAATAATAACATCAAATGGTGTAACATCAAAAACCACTCATAGGCAGTTTGTTTAGGCCAAATTCTGAAACTGACATCTTAAATGTCACAGCAGAAACCTAGCCTAATCAGACAAGGCAACATATTTCCAATCTTCCCGTGTCCAGTTTTGGTAGGCTTATGCAAATTGTAGCCTTAGTTGCCTGTTCTTAGCTGATAGGAGTGGCACCTGGAGTCTCCTTCCATAGTCCAGTTCTTCAAGGATTAACATGCTTTACATTCACAGATGCTCTTCATATCTCAGTAGTAACAAATGGTTATTCGAGTTACTGTTGCCTTTCTATCAGCTTGAATCGGCCTGGCCATTGTTCTGTGACCACTGGCATCAATAAGGCAATTTTGCCCAGAGTACTGCTGCTTACTGGACGGTTTCTCTTTTTAAAACTGTTCAAAACTCTGTAAACCCTAGAGGTCGTGTGTGGAAAAATTCCTGATCAGGAGTTTGACATACCCAGAACAGCCTTTCTAGCACCAACAACCATACTGCGCTCAAAGTCACTTAAAGGTCCCCTCCAGTGGTCTTACTGGGTTGTCAGATATTTATCTGAATGGGTTAATTAAGTGCCACAGCAATAAAATCTCGCTTGAACTAGTCCATTTTATGGTATTTACTGCAATTAAATAAGATACATATAGACCACTCTTGCTGACAGGCTGATGAGATCGGAAAACGCTCCTTGTGTGACGAGAAATGCAGTCTTGGTTTCGATAGGTCAGATTCGGTTTCAGGGTGCATTATTTTGCAAGGGATCTATCACTTTAAAACACGGCCTCGCGAATGACGATCGTTTCTCCCATTGGACAGAAATTATTTGGGCGGGACAAAGTCTCAGGGTGCAGGAAGACAAAACAGCAATGGAAAATCGAGCCTATTACATTATAACGCGTAAATCCAACGCATATCAGCAGATCAGGTAAGCCTAATCAGTATTCTGGTTGGTTTGCCGATTTTACGCTGGGTTTTATAGATGCGGGCTGAATGGCTTCGGGTTACGTGAAAATAGGCCACATTAGGGTTATGGGTACCCCCACGAGATGAATTTGCTTTATCCACGCTCAAAGCAGCGTCCTTCTTTTCCCCGCATCGCGCAGGTTCATACTGATATGGACTAAAATCGTTTACAAACTCACCATCTGGTAAACTATCAACCTTGCCACAGTAAGAATCTTCCGCTGAGGAGTCGGCCATTTTTTTTTTTTTTTACTGAGGATGACGTCACATCTTCGGCTGTGATCAATAATTTCCGTGACAACTGAAACCTTCCAACTCCAGCTAACAATTTTGAGCGTGTTTAATGATTTTTAACAGGTTAAACAAAAACGAATCAGCAAAACATTCATCAGCATTCAACACTATTTACTCGACTCTATCCATTCAGCTTAAGTAGATATGATCACTGGAGGGAATCTTTAAATAATTATATAATCTCCCTCATTCTGTTGCTTGGTTTGAACTTCAGCATATCGTCTTGACCATATCTACATGCCTAAATGCACTGGTTATTGTTGCTGCCATGTAATTGGCTGACATTTGCATTAACAACAAATTTTCATGAACAGGTGTACCTAATAAAGTGATTATTGTGGTGAGGAAATGTTTAAGATGAATACCAAAAACTTCTGCAAGTCTCTTTGGATTCGGGTACGAGGGAAAATACATAATGTACTGAACTGAACTGACTTTACTCACTGTCAAATCTCTTCTTTAATAAGCTGCACTGGCTACAGATAACATCTCGTATTAAGTAGAAAACCATTAATTCATTGCTCATCATTTTTAAAGTCTTCAAGGTCTAGCCGCAGCACATCTTGGGGAGATTCTCCCTCCATACAACCTCCCACAAAACCCTTAGATCCTCTGATGACAGGCTACTGATTGTCCCCTATACTAGATTATCTTCAACAAGTACATATTTACATGCACTTAATAATCAGATGTTTGTAGTAATCTAATTATTCAAATGGTCATGTAAATGGCATACTCTAATCTAGATAAAGTACTCCAATAAAGAGGACTGGATTTTAATTCAGTATTTGGACTTCTCAGCACATGTATATCCTTAATCTGATTTCAATCCGTTTTCTCTATGTGCACACATGCAGATGGTGGAATCAAAAACGGATGCCAGGTTCACTTATTTTAATAGATTCTGCTTCTTTTTGGCTTATCTACCTGCTGTGCATTGCTCAAGGGGTCTGACAACTGTGGAATTAAACGCAATGCGCAGGAAATTACTTTTTTCCCCTTAAATTTCATTTCCTTTTGTGGAAACACTGAAAATGCAGGTTTATGATCAAGGAAATGAATAATGTCCATATTTATTTATTCAAGATACTGGCCAGTTGCAAACTAGAAATCCGATAATTGCCCGAGTCATGTAAACCTGGAGGCTACTCATTATATGACTTCTGAGTGCATGTAAACCTGTTGATGAGATTACTGGCAAAATCTGATATTCTGCAATTAGATTACTAGATGAATGTAAACGCACTCAAAGGGCAGAACATTCAGTGCTTCTGAAGTGAACCTTCCTCGCCCTGGTGCACCTTCCCCGCCCCATGTTATGGAGCTCCTGCTTCCCCAACTTCTGTCTGTACTCAAGTTATTTTTTTGTATAATTATTTTTTTATTTTGTTTTTTTCAAAATTTAAATTTTTCAAAATCCTAAGCTGGGAATATGTGTGGAATGGAGTGATTCCATAAGTTTTTCCTCTACTAGATCTATTAAAATTTTGACTAACCACAAAAATTTTATTCCTTTATTTTGTTTATTATTTCTTAATGCCAAAAGGTTGGAATTTTGAAACACAATTTTAAACACGTTTTTTTTCTACAAAATAGAACAATTGAAAGAACATGTACAGTGTTCCCTCGCTACTTCGCGGTTCGTTTATTGCGGACTCCCTGTTTTGCGGATTTTCAAAAAATATTAATGTAAAATATTTATCGTGGTATTTTCGCTGTTTCACGTGGTTTTGTGGTACTCCGTTTAAAGTATGTTTGCACATGCATAGTACGTATTATACAGTGTAAATAACCACCTAAAATGTTTATTAATTTGGGTTAATTAACTAATTGATATTTAAGTTATCTATATTTAATATTGATGTAAATACTTTCTTATTGTGGCTTTTTAAAAGGTACATGTACAGTATGGGAAAAGTTAAGTGAATGTTAAAGGGTTATGTATAAGAATGTGGGAAGAGTTTATAAAGACTTAAACTAATGTACTTACTGTATAACTACTGTATACTACTGTGTATTACTACACTTATTGTGGCTAACTTCACTTACATGAGAGACTACAAAATAAAAGACTCCACCTTTACCTAAATATACAGATTTCACACCAGTCTATACATTTAGGTAAAGGCGGAGTCTTTAATTATGAAAGGGTTGTTTGGCAGTGGCCATCTTTGTTTGATTCCTGTCAGAAAGCTTCTCAGTAAGGCTTAAGGCTCAATGGTAAGTACTCGTATCAAATTTTTAAAATTACGAATCTAGGTTTAAGAGTTTAAAACATTTTATGAACATTTAAGTAGACGTTTTTAAAAGGTACATGTACAGTATGAGAACAGTGATTAAGGGAATGTTAAATGATTATGTATAAGAGTGTGGGAAGAGTTTATAAAGACTTAAAATAATGTACTTACTGTATAATACTACAATAACCATAGCTACTTCACGGAAATTTACTTATTGTGGGTGGGTCTGGAACCAATCCCCCACGATAAGTGAGGGAGCAATAACTACAAAACACTACAAAAGTAGTGATTCCATAATTATGCCAGGGGTTGTACGGCCTTACTTTTTTTTTTTTTTTATCTTTTTCTGTCCTGCTCTCATAAGCCACCTTGAAGTTGTGAAAGGCACTAAATTAATAAAATTTCTTATTTGAACTAATCTTTCAGCCTAATTGGAATGAGACTGAGGAGTGTAAATACACCCTAATCTGTTATTTGTTTAAATCCTTATAAGTAGCTAGGCTCTATTGCTCTAATGACTTCACAGGAAGTTCGGTTTCCCCTCACAATTTCATTGAATTATGGCAATGAAATATTTACCAAAGTGTCTATATTATTCATTAATCTTGGTGGATTTCAATACCTTAGAAAATTAAATACCTCACTGCAATATTGAGCTGTTGATCCATTAAACTCAAACTTTGAGGAAAACGTACAGCTTGGGTGCAATATCTCCTTTGAAGCTCCTAAATGTGAGCTAACGGACACTCACTAAAGCCAGTGCATGTCAATGAGACAAATGAGCAACACTCATGGGACAAACTGCTTTTAACGTGTCATTGAGCCACGCCTGGACATGCAAGCTTAAGGGCAGTAAATGGAGTGTGTGGTGGGTGCTTTTGCACAGGGAAAAAAACATTCACTGTGCTTACTGCATAATGCAGTTTCTGTGGATAGACGCCTTCTCAAGATAAAGGAGGATCCTCATAAATAGCTGTCAAACAGTAAATTAGGAAAGTGACTGACTTTTCAAACTTCAATCAACCTGTACGACTTAAGTTATTTAAAATTTACAAAGATAAAATATGATATGCTATTATGTACAATGGCTTTAGATTAGGCTAGAAAAGTAACTGTAGCTCTGCTTAAGGGATACAGGAAATGTACTGCTATGGCTAGGCAGTAATATGAATGACCATATATATTCATTTCTCTGTTTCTTTATTAGAATCCAACCAGAAAATACAAAAGGAAATTGTATGCAGTACTAAAAAACAGCTTCAGATACAGTGGCAAGTATTTTGTGTGCATTTTGTTATATCTAAGCAATAGCAGCATCTGGCAGTTGCCAAGTTGACCCTTCTACAGTCTGAAGAAGCTTGATCAGGAATGGTCTTTGGAAGGGCATCTAAGGTTGAAACCAGTCCTACTGGTTAAGGTATTGCATCACGGACCTGAAGGTCCAGGGTTCAAATCCCTGCTCTACCAAGCTGCCATTGTTGGGTACTGAGCAAGACCCTTAAATCCAAATTGCAAGTCACTCTGGATAAGGGCATCTGCTATATGACATAAATCTAAGTGTGCTAAAAGCTCACAAAGCTTGGAATAAAGATCAGTGGAAAAGAGTGAGAGGAGTGAGAAATCCAAGTTTTAAATTTTGGGGTCCAAATCATCGACAATATATTATTAATGGTAATCATACCCTTTCTAAAACAATTACGCTAATGGTGACCTAGGGTTGTTGTACAGTACTAGATGTGCTTCCTGTACTTTGAAAACCATCAGCTGCTGGTTACAGCAATAGTCTAACCTTTTTACCTTAGTACTTATCAATATCATTTAGCTGCATAAGGTTGATAATAAAATATTAATAATTAACATCCAATTGATATTCTGTATACAGAACAGAACATTAATACCATACTCACCTGATCATTCCAGGCTGAGATGCAATACAGACTTTCATCTTCATTCAGCAAATGGATGGTCTGACTGAGAAAACTGAAATAAAGAAGTGAGACACAACTTAATAGAACGCATTCTAATGAGAAGGGCTTTTCCTCATAGTGCACTAAAGCTTGATTGAACCAGGATAACTACTACTCATTCTGTTCATACAAAGTTTGCCGCCCTCTAGTGAGCAACACTCGACACTAGAGTCAATGCTCCGTAATGTGGTCCCATACCTGTAGAAATCGATGGAAATATCCAGGTCCTCCTCCAACACAATGGCAAAGTTTGCTTCCTAAAACAAATAAGGTTTTGTCACAATGAGATGAAAATCTGTTTAACTCTGGTAGCAGTAAAAATAAGATGTTCACTAATATATACACGTACTGCTCAAAAAAATAAAGGGAACACTAAAATAACACATCGTAGATCTGAATGAATGAAATATTCTCATTGAATACTTTGTTCTGTATAAATGTGAAATGTGTATAACTTGAATGTGCTGACAACAAAATCACACAAAATTCATCAATGGAAATTTATTAACCACACAAGTATTAACATAATTATTAACACAAAATTAAAGTGGAAAAACACACTACGTGCTGATCCAACTTTGATGTAATGTCCTTAAAACAGGTCAAAATGAGGCTCAGTATTGTGTGTGGCCTCCACATGAAGTCTGATTTACATTGTGTTGCTTAAGTGTTCCCTTTATTTTATTTTTTTTGGCTTTGTGTGTGTGTGTGTGTGTGTGTGTGTGTGTATATATACACAGTGGGTACGGAAAGTATTCAGACCCCTTTAGATTTTTCACTCATAGCAGCCATTTGCTAAAATCAAAAAAGTTAGTTTTTTTCTCATTAATGTACAATCAGCACACCAGCTTGACAGAATAAAAACAGACGTAGAAAATTTTGATAATTTATTAAAAAAGAAAAACCGCAATATCACATGGTTGTAAGTATTCAGACCCTTTGCTTTGACACTCGTATTTAATTCACATCTGTCCATTTTCTTTTTTTTTAACTTTTTGGCATTTATTCTAAGCAGTATGTGTGGAGAAAACCAGGCACTGCTGCAATGATAGTTGACTTTGTGGAACTTTCTCCCATCTCCCTACTGCATCTCTGGAGCTCAGCCACAGTGATCTT